>NBIV01000200.1:0-115730 GCA_003194525.1 Gracilariopsis chorda
ATGGGCTCATGCCAGATCATCATGACTCTACCTGTCACTGATCCATTCCAAGTCATAGAACAAGTCATCAGCGCTGGTGGAATTTGCCAAGTCATCAAACGAATACATCTGGCACAGAACATGGTAAACCACCCAAAGATGGGGGTCAACGAGAAGACCAAGCATAATACCGTTAAACTCGGACGATTTCTCATCTACTAGTGGCACTGACAGGAATAGGCTAGAAACTATATATAAACCCCGATGGATCCTCCGAAATTCAACTTGGATCATAAACATCGACTTGCAACCATTTCAACCATTGCACCTGTTTTCCAAACAGTGAGATGGGGTGACTTGTTGCTGTTTCAAACCATTCTGCTGGCAACTGCACGAAACCATGCTTTAACTTGCGGAGCACTTGACTAGACGCACAGTGAATGCTCGTCTGCATGCTTTCCGTGAAGAGAAAGTGCAGTCACACCCTTTGCAGGCGCTACACGTCTTGAGGTGTGCGCTGCACGATTGCGGAGAGAAATTACTCTCGTTGTTTTGTAATGCACGCCGAGGTACTCTTTGAAGTGCACAATAGATATCTCAGCAGAATGAATAATTTTTTTCACGCCCCGCACTGCGTGATTGAAAAATTGCACACAGCGTGCATTTGTTTAACGACAAGTGAACGGCGACACCATATGCAAGCTGCTTCGAGGTTGTGCTCGCATTTTTCTTTATCTTTTCGTCGTAATGCTGGAATTCTTGCTGTACTGGTACTGCTTTTTTGCAAGACTGGTCGCCATCCCAGGGCTTATACCAAAGCAGGTCATACAGCCCGTAGGTTGTTTTGGAGCCAAAACCCACAACACTTCTAGAGCCCTACACTCTAGTTGGATCACATACGCACTTCCATCACTACTGCATTGAAAGTGCTCATCAGGCAAGATCAACAACCTTGTTTGGCCCTGTGCTAACCCAATGGCATACAAACATTTTGATGCGTCATCCCAGACTCACTGCAGAACTGATATGCTCAACCGCTTTTTTCTTGAACTTTCTGCAGTACTACACTACTGTTATGATTGCAGAAAATGTTTTGCTTTTTATCAAACTCTGATCAATACCATAAACATTCAGAAACGATTCCAGCTGCTCTTAGTACTGTAGCATTGCTCTGTTCTCGATCTCAGCGACCTCTACCAGCAGTTTATTGACGATCGTTGTGTCAATCTTGTTTGGCACATACTGCTTGTCACTTCTCTGCCATCAATTTATGCTTTCTTGTTGTTCGCTTTCTAACCACTCTCACGAAGTCTCACCTAGATGAAATGGTGACTACCTTAATAGCCATCTAGGACCTTATTTTTTTCATGTTTGCCGTGTGAGTGGATGTAGTAGAATATTACGTACTTTCGCCAACTGTACTAGTAATCAACTGAGAGGTAGTAGTGGCAGAGAGCTAGCCACTGTGGTGACAGTCCACTGGGTCTAGTGGTGATGTGCGAACCAATTTGCAGCGAGGCGTAATGGGTGGGCACTATCTCAAGTCTATACTGGTCGGGAGTATGATAGCGATGGTTTGGAGGCCTGTGGCGACTACTAGCTGCACACGGTACCAAGAAGACTGCAATGGTGCTTGTGTTTACTCTTCGGAGGTCTATAGGACTCGAGCTAACCTACATGGTCGACAAAGCGCTCTGACCTCCGGGAAATACCCTAAATATTAATTAAAATTAGTACATAAAGAAACTTGAGATCGCAGTACCTTGGAACTGGTCAGGTTCCGTGGTATCTCCTCTGTTGGCACCCAGGTCGTCCCGTGAAACAGTTTGGTCAGCAATGCTCTGACCACTTCTGCATGCACAGAGCCATGGTTACTATACCACTTCACCTTTCCAATGTTCATTCTTCTACAGTGGAAGTTACTGCCGTTTATTCTTTACATCGTCGTTATTGTCATCTGCCATAAATATTATTTTTTCATTGTAATGTTTGAGGTGGTAAGAATTATATTCAATAGAATTTGATGCTGTTTAGCAGTCCTCAGTGCTGTATCTCAGTTTTATGCGGGTTGGGTTATCACTCGAGGGTGTTTGCCAAAATGTTGAAATTGAGACAGGATGGAATCGTTTTGTGAGAACCTTGGATTTCATTTCCTGGTTGGTTATGCGGGTACTATGTATTATGCCGTTGTTGAAATGATGCTGCATGTAACGGTGGCGTATATTAATTTATTTGCGTTGTTTCGTGGGAGCGTGAATCTTGGCTATTATTACTGCCGATCAAGTGTTGATATATTGCGGTTGTGAGGGCATAACAGCGGTGTCATTTTAGACTACCAATTTGAGTATCCAGGTTGTGTGTATCGTCGCATCTGTGGCGGAGAGATATATCCGGCTTCAGGCTTTGATAAGGCTCCCACGTTTTGTTTTTCTGAGTCCCATGAAATGAGATTGTTGTTGATGCAGTGAGGATTAATAAATAGAGACTTGCGGTTCTTGCCGTTTGTGAAGTCTTTATCGCTGTACAAATGGAAAGTATTAAATTTGTTCCGGGTTGTCTTGTTGAAGACCTCTGTTTGCCTTCTGGCCCCCTGAAGGAATCTGAGTAGGCTTTATACAGCTTGCTGGGGATTTTGTTGTTGTGCAAACATGTGCCGAACCTGGGCATTTTGTGGCAGAGGTTATGTCCAGGTGCCTGCTATCCGCTTTGTAGCGGATTTCTCCAACTACTTTCCAGTAAATGGTAACTCTTGTGGACAGAGAGGTTTCGTGGCTTCCTGCTTATCTTAGTGCTTCAGATTGCTGTAAGGAGCTAGGGTGGCGTTGCAGTTACTTTTAAAATTCTGTTACAATAGGGCGTCGATGCTATCTGGTTGTAAGCCCTGGGTGCCAGCATCTCCTCAAGTAACATTCCAGTTGGAAACCCACGTCAGGGACCCTAGCTATTTCATTTTGTATTTGGTAAGCAGATCGTGATAGCGGGTGTCTACGAGAGAGTGATGTGAGGCGAAGACAAAGGCGCCATCGATTTTTGTGCCTACCATGATGATTCCTGTCTTCTTTTTGAGTGTATGAAAGCAATTGTGATGTTCGGATCTGCGGTAACCTAAGGATTTGAGAAACTGGTGTATCCCACGATTGCAATAATACGCTCCTTGCGGTGCTCCATAGATGTTGCCATCGAGTTGGGTATATGGGCCTGGGTGCTTGTGTTTGCCATGGAATGTGGGAATCTGGCTGGCATATACTGGGTTCTTGTGTTGATACTGTTCATGAAGATAGGTCACTGTGATGTCCAAATGTTCAAGGGTTAGATTTAGGGTGGTCTGTAGTGCAATAAGCATGGGCTGAGTGGTACGGTTGGCATTGTACTTTTTCGTATGTTTCGGATCGTCGTGCAACCATGGTTCCATTGAGTTTCCTCGCAGATTAAATCTGAATTTGCGCGGCAGTATGCTTCTTTCTGTTACTCTTTTGTATCTATACAATTTCACAAGTAGTATGATAAACTGCGCGGGTGGTTGGAAGTCTGAACCCAATGATTTTATACTGTGATGGGAGTCAAGGGTTTCAAGCTCTTCATCGAGCGCAGTTTTCAGTTGGGCTGCATCTGAATATTTTTCTGCCTGTGATAAAGTGGCTGGAGATGGGGTGTTGAGTTTTATGGTGGTTAGCATGGGTTGTTGAGTTGAGGCGTGACTTCTGAACGATGTACTTTTCGTGGCTCCGAAGTCGATATTTTTGTGAAATGGTTGGAAAATCGTCGCTCGGATTGTCCGGGAGGTGCGAGTGTGCAGGTTTAAGCTGACTATGAGATGGGGGAGGTCGTATAAATGTATTTACGTGGCGTATTCCATGGGTAGTTAGGTGATGACAAACATGGTGTTCATTATATTCTCGTCGCATGATACCTAAGGTGAACTCTTTGGCGTTGTCACTGCGAAAGTTTTGCAATGAGAGCTTCGTTTATTGTTTGATGTGTTTGACCAAGTTCTATGTAGGTCGCTATGTTCTTTTACGCTTTCGTGAAATGCACGATAGAGAATTTGCTGGCCTTGCATACTACAAAATATATGTGTTTATTGCCATGTAATGAGGATGGTTTTAGCGGTTTACATGTATCCGAGTTGACATACGCCCCAAGGCTGTGGGAGTGGGTGGTGCTTTTCTAGATGGTCGGATATGTTTGGTATGGCTGCATGCCTTACAAGTTAGTTTGGTGTCAGGGAGGAGACTGGTCAGCATGAGTGAAAGCAGAAGATTTTTTACGTGAGTGCTAGTTTACTTGGATGAAGGTGATTTAGTTTGAAATGCCATTCGTGTGTGCTGAGCGGTATGTTGGAGCGAGATGGGAGTTAGGTGTGGTTTTATAAATGTCGAAAATTGGTTGTGTTTGAGGAGGTGGCGTTTTGGGTGGTAACGGGCGGAGGAATGGCTGGCGTGGTTTCGGCTTTGTGTGTTGCTGGGGCTCTTTGGATTCTGCGTGTCGCTGTATCATGATGTAGGTTGAGCGTTTCCTTAGGGGTTGCCAACGGTCGGAAGGAGGGTAAAGCTCTTGCTTTTTGAGGATGGGTGGAGTTTACAATCTTACTATCTCAACAACCCACTCTTAATGATTTACACATGTATGAGGGGGGTGTTGTTGATTGACGGGAGGAGTTGCGCCAATAAACCACCCTGTATGCCCCTCTACGCGCTTGCAAAACTGCCATTTGGCGCAACGCCTCCCTACCATTTAAAAAATTCAGCAGCAGCAGCAGCAGAGCTTGCTGCTTACTGGCTGGCACTCCCGTAATGACTGCAGTGCCAGCCAGTTACAAAAAGCAACGTGTCGCGCTTTCTCATCATTGGCTGGCACTGCAGTCAATGTAGGTACCTAAACAAAACCCCTAAGGCTCCACATACTCTAGGCGCCGCGGCGCCCCGTGGTTTTACGAGCGCTATTGCGAGCGCAAGCGAGCAAAGTGCTCGGAGAGCCTCCGAACGCTACTAAATACACAAAGCTACAAAACCAACGCGGCGCGCAGCGCCGCCCACGGCCGAAGACCGTTTCCACCTGTCGAACTGGTTGTGATTGTGGCCTAAAGATGTTCTGGGTACGAGAGCTGGTGTACTTGAGATGGCCAGCGATATGCCCTGAGTTTTCTGTGAATGTCATACGTCCATAGCCATATGCAGTTTCGGTAAATGATAGGCATTTGGGCTGCATGGATGGTTTGGAGACAGCTTTTGTGATGAGATGATTATCCTTGCCGGTTTGGAGGTGGAGCGCTCCATTGTGGATGCAACGTGTCTGTTGTTTTGTTGTAGTGTGGGTTAGCGTTTGTTGTTGAAAGCCTTGCATGGAAAGGAGTGATTGGAGTATATGTATACGGTGTGGGCCGCTGTAGAGGACCAAATTCCCATTGTTTTACTTACCGGTGATCCATGTGACATCAACCTGTGCATTATGTTGGTGGTGAGGAGTGCCGGGCAGCCAAGATGCAGCAGCAGCCGATAACGTCTGAGCTGTGCTGCTGCTGCTACAGAATTTTGAAATTTGGCGGGGAGTTGTTCCGCCAAAGTGGAAATTGCATGGGCTGAAGGGGGCTTGGAAGCGAAGGTTTTGGCGCAACGCCTCCCGAAAATCATGAACCTTCCTCTCATCTTTGAGTCAATAATTATAATACCAGTGGACAAGTGGATGCAGCATTCGGCTACTGGCGGCACTGTGACCACACGTCGCGCTACGGTGCCTGCAGCGAAAGGCCACTTCTACCTGTCTCTCGCTTCATAAGCATTCACCTGCTTATGGAGAGGATGGTTTTGACTGATTGGAGGGGTTGCGCTAATAAACCCCCCTGCATGCCCCTGTACGGCCATGCTAAACGTCTATTTGGTGCGACGCCTCCCTGCCATTTACACAGTCAGCAGCAGCAGAAGTAGTGAAGCTCACTGCTTAGTGATTAGCACTCCCATAGTGAATGGAAATGCGGCCAGTTACAGAAGGAAACCCCTCACGCTTCACCCTCAGTGGCCTGCACTGCGATCAATTTAGGCACCATTAGACAAAGGTGTACGGCTCTACCTAATATAAGCACCGCAGCGCCCAGGGGCTCTATAAGAGCTATTGCAAGCGTGAGGAAGCAAAGCACTCGGATATCTTCCGAACGCTACTCAATCAACAAAGCTACAAAAGGCTCTATAAGCACTATTGCCAGCGTAAAGAATTACAATAATCAGAGAGCCTGCGAACGCTACTCAATAAACAAAGTCACAAAAGCGACGGGGTGCACAGCGCAGCCTGCAGCCGGAGGTGGCTTATAATTGTCCCCGAAGTATCATGATTCCCGCCGAAACCCACACCGTGCACCATATCTGTATCGCTGGATTTCGCTCCTCCAACTGTATGTATACCATATGTCCCTGGGATTCCAATGCAACCATACTGACGCACAATGCCGAGATGCAGTACATCTCAAATTCAGAGGCGCCAAACCCCTAGCTAACGACATACAAACTGACCTCGCATCCCCACTCCAGACGTATCAGTAATGCAGCGTGTCACTGCAATAAATGAATGCAATGCCAAACGCTCAGCAGTAACTGGCTTGCGTGACAAGTGGCTGGTTTTTTGCAATTTGACAGTGCAGGATAGTGCGCGGAGCATATATAATGCACTGCTGCAGTGCAAAATTAATCTCCATTGCTCACCTCAATCACTATTGTACATTGTATTTCCGGCTTGGCCAGTAGGGCAGTGTCGTAAACTTTTGCTACTTGGGGCACTGTTGCTGGCCTGGGACCTAGGCAAGAGCGAGCTCTTGTGCAGGTCACCACAAGAGTAAAGCACTGAATACCGTGGTCCCCTGTGGTATACTGGTCGTCTGACCGCGATCAGAAAGTCTGAGGGCTTCCTAGACCTAGTTCCTGCTTGCAGTGCAGGTTCTGGGACAGCCACCGTGTCGTACCTCTTGGGGACGAAAGGTGCACTTCGGCGTGTGAGTAAAGGCAGAACAATCCTTTCAATGGTACGTGGGCTAAACATCAAATGGCTTGAAAACTGGCTGGGCACACTCTGTCCGTCATAATCCAACAGAATTGTGTCGAGAGTCTCTGTTCTGCGCACGACTGCATCGCGCAAAAGTTAAGTCTTGCAGCATTAATTTTAACTGCTCATGAAGTTATACCTGGTGCGTACAAAGCAAAAAACTGCAATCACTTTTTTCACTTTCAATTTGTTATATTGGAAATTATTCCGAAACTATAGCAAACGTTTTAGCAATTTAAAACACTAGAATTGGTTTTTTCATTCTTTGTAAACTACTATGACGCAAGAAAGTCCACGTACGAAGTCTGGTGGTGCCCGAAAATAATCTGATGGTGCCAGAGAGAACTAAGAAGGTGTTAGCCAGTTGTGGAGGTGCAAGAGAGCACTCAGGTGACGCAAGGCAAAACGCTGGCGATGATCGCGTGAATAGTAATGGATCACGGCCAAGATCTGGAAGACGTCGGCGACTACCACTTCTGCCGACGCCAGATGAAGTGGTGGTATATAAAAGTGGAGCGCACGTTCAAGGACTGATTTTTCTAGCTGTGGAGAAGGACGAAATTACTCTTGCACCTACGCATCTGGTAGGGGCATATATCACAAATGCTACTGGAACCAGTGGGTCCATTATCACATGTCTACCAACTCCGTGCCCAATACCTGAGTTTCTGGAGTTTGTGAGAGCTTATCCAAGTCACAATATTTCGCCTCCGATGCCACCCTCTCTCTCACAGATAACTCCAGTACAGATACCTATTCCGATGTAAGTGGAAGAGGATGGGATCATTCCTGCCTCTTCACATCCGTCGCAGCAGCCTGCTGTGCCGCAAGCTTCTGGGGAAGAAGAGATGCTCGTTACATGGAAGTGGAAGAGGATGAGATCTCTCCTGCTCTTCCACAGCCAGCGCAGATGGCTGCTCTACAACAAGCTGAACCAGAAGAAGAACAGATTCCTTTTTCGATATAAATGGAATAGAATGAGATCACTCCTGCTCCCTCACACCCGCCGCAGCACCTTGCTATGACCCAAGGTGAAGAACACAAGCAGATTCCTGTTCCTATGGACTCGGAAGAGAATGACATCAATTGATTTTGTTCCCTTATAGCGACTGCAGAAGCAGTCGCAGCACCCGCAGTGGCCAAGGCAGCAGCTTAACACAACAAGTATGCAGTTTGCTGGGCGTCCTGATCGAGGAATCTATCGCGTATACTATGCGTGAGATTCCGTGGCAGGTCAGTCTTGGAATAACCCAGCAACCTGTGCAAGCATATAAGAGTTTAAAAAGCTTTCCACTGCGGGTTAAGGGGGATCTGAAAGATGCCACGAGCACTCACACACGCTTTCCTCCTCCCCGTACCCGGACTAGACATTCAAAGTTCATAGCTTCAAATATTGCGGTTGTGTTTTTCTTTGCGAAGAGAGCACTGGAATGTTTTGTGGATTTAGAACAGTGTCGGTATGGGGCGTCACGTTTCGCAAAACGCATAGAAACGAGTTGGTTCGCAGTCTTCATAGTTTGAGTGCTGACTCCCATTTACTAAACTTGAGTGCACGCTTCGCGACGACTTAGGCGTTCACCGACATTTCTTATGTGATAGGCGGCCGTCCCTCCGTTCTCAGACTTAAGGGAGACACAGGTCTCGCTTTCCCTAAAAAGAACCAGAACAACACGCGCTACAGCTTTCTGTTGGGTACTCATCCGCCTTCCTTGGATCAATCTCACTATGCGCGTGCCGATAGGCGTGCGTTCATTCAGAACATCAACGTAGAAGACATCGTTCCCGAGTTATACGATGTAATCTAGCCCAAGCCTGACGTAGTACGCGAGCGGTTCCGATCCATGCTTAACAGGCAACAACCGCACCAAAAAATGGACACTGCTCTGGATTTTATTATAATGGCCCTAAAAGCAGACGACTGGCAAGCTGTAGTGCCGAAGAGGTGGCCAAACGACCAGAGCACCACTGCCTGGTGTCAATATTAGCCACGTGGTCGGAGATAATCGTGATCTGAGGTGTGACCTCCGGTGGACCTGGCACTGCAGCACAGTACACCGTAGAATAGTGTGGTATTTTATTTAGATTTTTAGTAGTAGTTACCTGTGGTGTGGAGCGCCTCGCCGACTATATTAGTTCGCTCAAGTGCATCCAGCCACTGAGGAGGAAAGGCTAGCACCACCTCCGTCTTCTAGTCGCCCCCAAGCTTCCAGTGAACACAGGCTTCCAAGCCATCGTTACGAGTGCGCCCGACCTGTAGTGACCTCATATAACGACTGCCCATGGCGCCTGCACGTTAGAAGGCGCCCACGACACAACTAGACCACAGTGGACTGTCACCCTAGTGGCTGGTACTCTCCCCCGCTACCCCTAGTAGGTACCATTTCCCAGTTTAGTCTTTGGATTAGTATTCTACTACATCTGGTCTCCTGGTCTAGACGCCTACAAAGATAGCCATTTGGAATCTTAAGACCGAAGGAAATCGAATAGGAATTCTACCATTGGACTATTCGTCGTCGTTTCTGACTTGAAAGCAACCGTGACCTCATGTGTAACCAACACACCAACCCCACAACAGACGACTAACAAGGAACCCCAGGAGCTGCTGTGGCCGCTTCGGATACTCCTGCGCCAGTACCCTCCCGAGGGGACGGTGCAAGTGACCATAGGAGCTCTTGCAGCCGTTCCGGTGGACGTATGATTGACCCAGCGGACAACCCCGAACGACTCATCCGGTAGTCAGCATTGTTCGCTTGCATTCGCAAGAGGTTCGAACAGTTGAACCTGCCGGTCGACCAAAGTAATATTGCACTACAACCTCAGGACTGAGCCACACTCACCCCCAATGCCCAAATGGTGAACGAGGTTGCCGCTCTTTTATGACCGCAACTCAGTTCTTGGTGTAAAGACCAAGTGGAGCAATTCCTAAGGGACCAGCTGGATAGGGCACTTAGCAACCGCCTCTCCGTGTTGGCTGACCGACTAATTCCTCAGGCAATTTACTTAGATGTCCTAGTGGAGTCAACCGCCACGAACATCCAGGGGGAAATCACATGCCAGGTAGGCCAACTCAACAGCTCTCGAGCTGTTTCTCAAAGAGAGCCGTCGATTTTCCATCGGCCAGGCGAGATCTCACCCCAGGGAGCAGCTACAGAATTAGATCCTTGCTTGGGAAATCATCAGGAACGTCCATTGTACCATCCACAGCCTGGGCTAGAGAGACCTCATAGACACAGAGAACGCGCGGGAGATGAGCCCATTGGTCAATACGGCATTCGGAATGCCACAAAATACCATTGAGGCAGTAAAAAGCCTGTCTGAGAGAGAGAGAGAGAGACTTTGGAAGTGCCGAAGACCAGAGGAAAAAGAAGAGAACCCGAATGTCAAAGAGTTCGAGCCGTCGGAAGAGAGACCACTCGAACTCCAGTGGTGACCACCATTTGGACCGCTCCAGCACATCCGATACCGATGCGGATGAGGCAGACGTTCTGCGCCTCACACCATTGGCCACGACTAATAAGGTTTTCCAGAACGTCTTGGACGTAGACAAGTACCACCTGTTGGATCGGTCCAAGCGGTACACCTCATCGGTCGCCAAAAATATTGCCAAGTGGGCCAAGAGGATGCAAGTGACCAACCAAGAGAAGTTTTCTGAGAAGGATCCCATTACAGTCCTCAGGTTCTTGAGTTCGTTCCAAGTGGCCTGTGACCAGAATGGTATCCATGAAGAAGCTGCAATGTATGTATTTCAGTTCTTTCTCAGTGGTCAAGCAAAAGATCGTGTGGTTGCCAAGATATCTAGCTCGGCCAATACTGTGGATGCTCGTGAAAGGGAGCTCTTCAGAGCATATCCTGCGGTCGTCCATTATTTATCGGAGACCTATGCCTCCGATGACCACATAATGGATGCCTATCTGGACGTCATTAGATACCATCAAGGTTCCACTGTGACGAAAATGGACTTAGCTGACCACGTTTTGACATGTGTCTGCCGTTGCGGCAACGTTTTTTCCGAAGGCCCGCTCAAGCGATACTTTATCGCAGGTCTGTTACCAGCCATACGGACCCACATCCGTAACCACTACACTGCCCATCCGGACCTTTCGTTACGTCGGCTGGTGACGTTCGCCGAAGGATACGGGAAGACCTATAGGACTTCCCGCCGTGCGGGTGATGTGTATACCAGGGGACGCACCACACTACTGGCGAAGGGAGGAAGTGACCTTCTGGGTGAGTCGTATACCAATATGGACTCAGCGTATAGACAGTCTGAAACTCCAGACGCACTCGCAGTGAGCTTCTCTTCGGTCCCATCTAGTGCAACATCGCTTCTGACCTCAGGAATGACCACAACATCTGCTCTGGCTACTTCCATATTGTCTCCAGTGGCCCCGCCGAAGTTTATTCTTACGAAGTCCCATCAGCCGTTTTTCATTCGCTTGTCTTTGGCCCTTCCATGTGACTGCGTCAAATTTATGCCTGAGGACATCCTTAAGGTCGTCATGGCCCGTAGAGATGAGAACTATCGGGTGTGGCACACGGAAGGCTATTACCGAAGGCCAATTAGCCAGCGGACCACAGGGACTCCGGAGAGTTCAAAGTACCTACCACCCCTTACGATCCCCGTCCAGCAACCTCAGGTTAATATGCTGGACAAATCTTTCAATGCGATTCAGCATCCTGACCATCAGAACAATCCCACGGCACTGGAGCAATTGTCTCCTTACACCGGACCAGAAGACCAGAGAGGAGAAGAAGAAGTTGGTACCGAAGGACGGAAGTTATCAGGACTCCAGTCAGGCGTACGCCGTAGACCAGTGGGAAGACCTTGAGGACGCAGTATGTGTCCTACGAAGGGAAAATTATAAAGTAAAAAGCACCCTTGGACTGCAAACGAGCACCACGCAGATTTCCACTGCCCTTTTGGACACGGGTGCAGGCCCAAACTGGGTACATCGAAATGTCTTACCGTTGGGCCGGGAGAGGATGCTGCAAGAAAAGAAGTCGCCAAGGGTGACGGACGTGTCGCGCCAACCAATGGATATCCGCGGAGTCATCCCATTATACATCCAGTTGGGTCACCTGAAGGTTAACACCTTATTTCTTGGGTGTCCGAACCTTGGGGCAGAGGATATCCTAGGGGCGAGTTTTATTGATAGATATGTAAAAGCTATCTATCCTGGCCAGAAGAAAGTTGCATTCCATCGAGGACCTCCATTGGCCATCGTTGGAGCGCGCCCCGGACCCGAAGCCACCCCCTCAAGACCGAGGTTCCCCATGCGGACAGTATCCAGTAAGGTACGCTTGGCCAAGGAGATAGTAATACCGCCGATGATTCAAGTGGCGACCACTGCAGTGTGTGAATCCTCAGGTCTTGTGTCGTTGCAGAATCACCCCAAGCTCGTCACGAAGCATTAATCGTTGATGGCCAATGGACCGATGAATGTTGAACCAAATAGGCCATTCGCGGTTACGATGAACAATTTCCGCGATAAACCCACCAGGCTGGGCAAAGAGATGGTACTTTGCATTAACTTACCTGCCCCAGTGTCCTTCATGGAGGTTAAGCTCGGAAACTGGCCTTCGAGTAGCGAACCAGTGGCCAATTAGGAGACCGAAGTTAACCTCGGTGAGGATTTCGAGCCCTGTAGGAAACAGGTCATTGACGTCCTGAAGGACTTTGCCGGAATGTGGAGTGGCAAGCTGCGACAGATAGATGCGACGAAACACCGCATCGACATCAAGGATGGAGCCACGCCACAGTACCAGCGCCGTTATATGCCAGGCCTGAAATGAAGAGAAATAGTGGCGAAAGAGATGGAGAAGATGCAGACCGCCGGAGTAATTGAACTTGTCCTACCCAATGAGGCCAAGTGGGCAAGCGTTTTTGTCCCTTTGGCCAGGAAATATGGTACCGTACGGTTTTGCATTGACTACTGTAAGCTCAAAGTAGTGACCAAACGGGACACCTATCGTATTCCGAGGATGGATGACTGGCTTGATTCCCTGGGAGAGACCCACGGTTTTACCACGTTGGACGCAAATTGCGGCTACTGGCAGGTACCAATAGACGACAGGGCTAAAGCCTTGACTACCTTGACAACCAAGGAGGGACTGTTCTGATTCACTCGGATGCCCTTCGGACTGATGAACGCACCGGCGACCTTCCAGCGGGCAATGGACATAATACTATCCAGAGTCAAATGGAAGTTTCCCCTGGTCTACTTGGATGACTTAATCCTCTTTTTGAGGTCCGTTGGCGAACACCACTCTCATGTAAAGGCTTTCTTAGGGTTACTCTAGCAGGCCAGTGTCAATCTAAAGCTGAGGAAATGCTTTTTCATCCAGCTCTCTGTGCACTATCTTGGCCATGTTGTCTTAACTTGTAGGCTCCAGGTGGCAAAAACTACGACGGAGGCCATAAGGGATGCGAAACCCCAGAGGAACCATACGGAACTGCGATCCTTATTAGGTTTATGCAATGTGTACCGAAGTTTTGTCCCTGGTTTCGCAAAGATTGCGTCTCCGCTGAGCGAGATGCTCAAGAAAGGGACCCCTTCAGAATTTGATGACCTAACGGACGAGCACTTCAAAGCCTACCAGAGCCTCAAAGACCATTTGGTAAACCCCCCAATCTTGGCCTTGCGCAGATCAAAAGTACCATACATCCTCGATAAGGATGCTTTGGCAACCCAGGTTGGATGCACAATGTTCTAGGAGCAGGATTCATCGAAGGACTATTGATCAGTTGAATACTGGAACCGTTAGTTAACGAAGGCCGAAAGGGACTACAGCACGTCAGAACGGGAATTCTTGGCCATTGTGTGGTCAGTTTTACACCTGCGGCCTTACTTGGAGGGTACTTGGTTTACCATTAGGACAGACCACAATGCCTTTCGATGACTTCTGAATATGAAGGACGCGTCATCCCGTTTGGCCGGCTGGAGACTCCGGTTGGCCGAATTTGAGTACGAGGTAACCTATAGGCCTGGCTTAAAGCACCAATCCACTGAGGCGTTCTCTCGTATCCTGACCGATGGCACGGATCAAACCCTAATGGATGGTGAGATTCCCACCATATAGGAAGGTCAACAGCATGCAAACGATGATCCGGAAATGGGTGATGTGGTAGGAGAAGTTACCACTAGCCAAGGGAATGGAAAAGAACCTAAGGTCATGTTATGCACTATTGACTGGGAGGACCTATACTTCGAATTCCACGTGGCCAAAATGGAAATAGGAGACCTCACCCCATTATCCCTCGACGAATTCCTCGCGGTCCAGAACGGTGATGAACAGTGTGTCCAGTGGGCTAATGCAGTCGAGATCCCTGGGTCCCTGTTTGATTATGACCGTCACGAAATACTAAACCGCTGCTCTCCACTTGATGGGGCAATACAGAGCGTTGTTCCAAAGGCCCTTCAGGCAAAAATTCTATATCTGAATCATTACCCTCGGTTGTTTGGCCACCCAGGCTAGACGAGAATGTACCAGACCTTAAGGAGATTCTTCTATTGGCCCCTCATGGCCAATGATATAATAGATCCCACAAGAAGATGCGCAGCATGTGCCAGAACTCGGGGGACATGAGCGCTGCACCAAGGGAAGCTTAAGTTATTCCCTGCGGGAGGACCTTTGGAACTCGTTGCTATGGACATCGTAGGTTCTTTCTCTAAATCGACCCATGGGCACTCCTCCATCTTGGTTATTACCGACAGGTTTTCCAAGATCACGCGTGCTATTCCCCTACGGTCCACCACGGCAACTGATGTTGCTATGAAGTTTCTGGTCCATGGGATATACCCCTATGGTCTGCCATTATATCTGTTGGCCGAAAATGGCTCACAATTTGTCTCCAAGTTCTTTGAACATGTGTGCTCGGTCTTAGGTCCAAAAACCCTCCCGAACCCCGCCTACCACCCTCAGACCAATGAACAAGCTGAGCGATTTAATAGGACGGTGGCCTCTAGTTTGAGCCACTATGTGGCTGAGCACCAGTTAGACTGGGACCATTACGTCCAACCTTTGGTTTATGCCTACAATAATCAAGTACATCGCTCCACAGGTACGATACCCTTTGAACGTACCCTGGTCCAGGCGCGCCTGCACTACATGGTCGTCCTACAGGATACAGGCATCCCCTACGACGTCAATGGTGGACTGACGCCAGCTCAAGCCAAAAGGTATTCGCGTAAGCGAATCGATTCTATCATGAATGCCGCCCAGACCCATTTCTAGAAAGCGCAGAAGCCGTACAAAGTGGACTTTGATAAGGCCATCTGGTTTGTGTCACAGTTTTCTCCAGGGGACTATGTCCATTTGGACCGGCCACCCAAGGAAAAACACTAGGACGAGAACACTGCGTCCAAGCTGGTACCTCGTTTCACCGAACCATATAGGGTAATAAAATTCAATGGCAATACGGTTAAAATAGACCGAAACGGTCTTCAAGATATTGTGTCGACGGACCACGTGTCCATGGCGCCTCGGCCGTTGCTTGGACCAATGCACCACCCTACCGGTAATGCGAGTGTACCACAGGCCGTTGCGCTCACATCCCCACGCGTCCTGACGCCGCCACCATCGCCAGACACACGCGCCGTTACCGCCGACCCTCTTGGTCCTCAGGTCAATAAAGCTGGTCCACAGGGTGCTGTTGCCGACGACCACGGTGGCCGCAAAACCTTCTCGACGGACGACGGCTATGGAGCCTTCGAGGACATGTATTTAGCAAAAGAGGACTGCCGCGAATATGTCGTAGACCCCATCGTCTCCGCTGGACTTGACAGAAAAGGTGAGGTGCTCTACAAAGTCCCCTGGTATTGCTATGGCCCGGAGAGCCACCAGTGGGTACCGCCTGAAAGTATCCCGTCGAATTTTATTAATCGCTATTGGACCAAAATGGGCTACACCGAGCACGATCTCCAAAAAGGGCGTATCGCTGACCACAGGTTCACTGCTAAGGTGCCCCGAAAGGCCATTGGCCAATAAGATCGTGCGCGTGGCACCAGGGATCGGCAATCCGCCTCCTGGCCGCACTGCTCGCTCCGTCTTCCTCAACACGCCTGCATGGAGAACAGTGGCAACGGCAACTTCGGACCCACGAAACTGGGCTTAGGAAAGCATACCCGAAGGGTCTGTGAAGGGCAAATTGCACTTTGACCAAGGTGTATCTCTACAAAAGGCCAACCATGGGGAGCCAGCCGTTTGCCAAAGCCACCTTGCAGACGTCCTCGCTAAGCACATCGCGGCGTTACCCCACCATGGGCCACACGGAGCGTGCCCTTAAGTAGGGGGGAGGGGAGTCATGGAAATCATGGCCACAGCGATTATTTTCGCTACTTGCCACAAAGCAGCTCCGACCAATAGAACTGCGCGCGTGCCACGGCGTGCCCTTAAACGGCTTTCAACGGCACCGGCTTCACCGTCTTAGTCAGGAGGAAGTATGGCCGAACGGTAACCGCAGCGACCTCAATCTCCCGTAGTTGAACTTCAAAACAGGGTCCCAAGGGCTCTGAAGGGCGCGAATGATGGCCCAAAGTGTAAGGTTTGACCTCACAAAACACGAACAATGAGACTTGAATAAGGACGTAAGGCCTTAAGGACAAATATCAGCGCAGACATCCGAACCAGGACCCATGCAGACATTATGGAAGACTGAAGGCTTTACTTAGTACGCCAACGACCAGTTGGGCCAAAGGACCAGCGGAAGAGCCGACGCGCGCACGCTTGAAGGCTGGGCTATGGGCCGACGCGGACGAGTGGGCCAGAGAATTTTCGGTGTCCGTCAGGTTCAGACCGAATCGGTTATCCAAGTCGGCCGCCACGGAAGTTGAAAGAACTTTAGCCTTCTCCTCCAGAATAGTCGCCAGTGCCTCCTTGAGCTCTTGGTTTCTCCCCACCAGTGACTCGTACCGTGATGCCCTGCGGACCCACAACTGCGCCGCACGCAACGCCTCGACGACTCCAATTGAAGTGCAACGCCCTCAGGGAGGGATTCTGGGTCCTTGATCGTTTTCCCGGTATTATCGATTGTGTAGTGTGTGTATGAACTACGCCCCACAAAGGTGGGTATGGACACGTGGGACACGGTTTTGGGCCAATTGGCGGTTGGCCACAGTAGTGGATGTTGCCACGAAATGTGGAGTATTTTAGTTAATATTATTTTTTAATTTCACACCCATTTCTGGGAAGCTAGTACTTAGTGCGACGGCGCACTGCCGTCACACCAGTAAACCTTCCCCAACAAGGGACCCCAACCTAGGGAATTGGCTCTAGTTGTTGCCGCTTGCGCGCGTACTCTACTCCTCCTTGGAGGGAAACGCCGTAAACCACGGGACATCTAACCCCCTTGCCCATCTAAAGGGACCCATCACTGGGAGTATAATTTTTCCAATTGCATTGGTGTTTCGCCCTGTATAGGGATATTGTTACCGGCATCGCCGTTTGCCCCCGTCGCTCTCGCGACTCACTCCGCCCTCTCTTCCTCCTCTTTGCCCTTCCTCTTTCCCCTTTTTAGGGTAGCACCTCCCGCTATCCGCGGCCCTCGTGTGCGCATTCGCTCACACACCCCACTTACGTGGAAACATACCTCTACTGAGGATCACACCCCGCTCACGCAGATACCGATTCTTCGCCTTCACCTCCCTGCGCAAGTCGCGACAGGTGTCCCTGGTCTTACAAACCGGCTTCGCCGTGACACCTTTGGGAGGGCTCTACCCAAGTGCGTTCACCTTATGAGAGGAAGATCCCGAACGTCTTTCGGTGTTTTTCCCCTTTGGGGCATTGCACCACAAAGTGGTCTTCTGAATTAGAATCGGTTTTTGTTTCCCTCTTACGAGGTTTGTTTTCATTCACCGGAAGTTCCGTGATCGTTTCCCGTCGTAACGTTATTTTCTCATGTCGAGAAATCCCTCCGATGCGGAGCCAGTGGTTACGCGTAGTCGCTCCCGCGACAACGCGGACACTCCCGAAGTTCGGTTCGTACCCCGTATCCCTATACGGACAAGTTCCAGCCGTACTGGCGCCGCTTCATTGCGGAATGATACCCCTGACCAGGAACCCCGGAACCTCCTTTTGCCCTCGTTATCACCCCCGCAGGGGAATGCAGCATCGACTCCGGCTGTTGCCGCAGTGCCCCACGCACCCCAGCCTGCTCCGGCTGTCGCGGCTTCAAGCCCCCGTGGAACGGGCAATAACACCTCCCAGGGGACTTCCCTGGAATCCCAGGTCAGCGCTCTGTGGACCGCCCATGACACCCTTGTAGGGGAACTAAAATCCCTCCAAGAGGTGGTCTCGGCAACCCCCGTAAAGGAGGTCGCCGAGGAACTCCGTATTTTACGGTCTGACGTCAACTCCGTGTTGGAGAGTTTGGGACAACCAGCCACCTTCATCGAAGGAGTTGAAGCCCGATTTGATCGGATTGGTGCCCGCCTGGAGACGCTGGAGCAGTTCGTTCTCATGACCAAACCCTCCCCGGATGATCCGGTAAGCAAGGCATCGCACAACGACCAGCTTGCTGGGAAGAAGAAACGCCGTCATCGACGGAAACACCACCGAAAATATTCGGACTCCGATTCTTCGACATCGTCGGACTCATCCCGAAACCATTCTGTTAGCTCGAGCTCCTCGGACTCCGACTCGGAGGACGAGAAGCGAGGCTACTCCTCCCACTCGAAGCGGTCATCGGCCACTGAAGGTGTGGTCCGAACCCGCCAGAAGGGGAGAAGACACCCCGGTCTCCGGGATTTGAAACCGACAAACCCGGGATTACCGGAAGCTTTTATCATACCGGTACTACCGGCTCGAAGATTCGTCACTTGGACGTACGCCCCGTGGTACGGGAAAGGTGCGAGAATGCATTAAGCGAATGCAGCTCTTGCTCCGCAACCAGTATTTTACTGGAGAGGACCCAGTCCTAGTACTGGATTTCCTATCCCGCTTTGTAGCGGAGGCCGATATCCTCGGTATGAATGAGAGACAAGCCTATTTGGCTTTACCGTATTTCTTACGGGGAGTGGCGGAGGACCAATACAACTCTGTCAGAGGATCTTCTTGTGCCTCCGAGGGAGGAGTTACTTGCTGGCCGGAGGCTGTGCAGTATCTACTGCGCTCCTACGCCACAAACACCGCTATTCAGCAGGCTATCCTCGCTTTGCGAGATACACGCCAGCGTGCTGGAGAGACCGAGACCGATTACTCGGTGCGCCTTAACAAGGCTTTCCACAGATGTGGTAACGTGTACCCCGTTGAGGAGCGCAGTACCATGTTCATCGATGGTCTTGACCCGGCAATCCGGCGTTTAGTTACCCGTTATCGGGAGGACAAGCGGAGGATCACCTATCTCAAGCTGGTTCAACACGCTCAAGCGGAAGGGGATGCACTCCGTGCAAGAACTCCGAACAATCGGTCTAAATCCGCCAAGGCGTTGTTGCTGGAAAGCGAAGCTTCCTCTTTCCCGCTCACTGCGGATGGGAACCCTGGACAGGGATTTTATACCGTGCATTTAGCGCAGGGGGATGGTGTGTCGATACCCACCAGTGATTTACCGTCAAAGACGGAGATGACCCGTGATACGGGAACGGAAGACCCCGTTTTGTACTGTGGTAACAGTCGGGTTCAACCCCAATGACTCCCGTTTTCAAACGGTCAGTCCCGTTATCAACGGCCTGGATGGACTGACACCCGCCCTGCGGTTCGCTTCTCCGATACTCGGAAAAATAATCCGCGTGTCGCGGTATTGGCTCTCATTTGCCACCTGTGCTATGTCCATGGCCATACCTCACCTCAGTGTATTTGTTCACTGAATGATATGGCCAAGGTAGTGGCAAATTATGAGGCCCTCACTCCAGAGGAGAAACGTTCCGTCCCGACGGCTTCCTATCTCCGTGCTAAAACGGACTTTTCCCATGCCCTACCTCAGACCCCGCGTGCGCAGCAAGCTTCATACACCCCGACTCGGGAGATCACGCAACCATCCGTTGCAACTCCCGCTTATGCAGATAGAAACCCCCGTCAACGGGATGAAGCACTCGTTGTCGAGGAAACCAACCCACTGCCGAGGGCGGAAAACTAACTGAGGGAGTCTCCTCTTTGGGAGAGGCGTCCTCAAAAACGAGGCTGTTGGCGCCCGAGGCGTCCTCGCCTCCCTCCCCGGTGAAAGTCCTCTCGAGGAAAGACACCGCTGACGCGGACTCTGCGCACCTCGGTGTGTTGCGTCGCCCGTGGATACGGAGTAAAAATCCCCGGATTCCCGGTAGAGTCTTGGTCTTGGCCAAGCGCAACTATAAGGTCTATGCCGACCTTGGCCTTGACCCCCAGTTTATGGCGAGGTTTCTCACTGTCCTGGATACAGTTGCAGGCCCCACCTTTGTTGTGGAATCATTGTTACCCCTGCTTGTGCGGTCTCGTATCCGCTCTGACGCGGTCCCAGACATTTCGGATGCGAACAACAATCCGTTATCAACGGTGGGCACAGTGGAACTCGTCGTGAGACTTGGTACCTCTGTGGTGAAGTTAGACTTCATCGTATGACGTTCATTGGCACCACCAGTCATACTGAGATGGGATTACTGCGACAGATTTGTCGACGCAATCAGGCCCCGCCTCAGGCGTGTAGAACTTGACGACGGATCGTCGGTTCCGATTGTTAGCCGCCCGCTAAAGCGGTCCTCTCGGAAACAAGTTTGGCTCCCTGCTGCGCAGGAACCACCGTCCGCGTCCCGCGAGTCCACCAAGCTCTGCGTCCCTGCCTCGGTTTCTATACCGGCTGAGTCCCAAGTCTGGGTGCAGGTAAGTTCCCGTCAACATGGTCTTCGGGTTATACAACCCCTCGCCTCGTTGTACGAGAAATCCCAGCTGGCGCTGGCTAATGGAATTGTCTCCATTTCCCCGGATATTCGTTTCCGGATATTGGTTGCCAACCTTGGCAAACACCCCCAGTATCTGGTAAAACACCAATTAATTGGGAGTGTAACCCCCATCCTATGGGAATGCTGCCAACGAAGATGACAGCCGCCGATGTACTCGGAGTTATCACCTCTTCTGAGGAGTTCGCCCCGCCGTCCGAAGACCTCAAGTCTAAGGACGGGGAGGAAACCGCTACTTAAGCGTCGAACATACCGAGTAGCTCGGAATGGCGAACCACACCTGTGACAGAGGACAATGCTCCGTTGAGCAACGACCGGATTGATCCGGATAAGGCGCCTGAAGCGCTGAACTTCAGCCATGTGCCAGAGTCGCACCGTTACAAACTCCGTACCATGTTACGGGAATTCACCACAATGTGGGATGGCTCGCTTGGCGAGATTAACCCAACGGAACACCGGATCGATTTAATCCCCGGTGCGCGACCGGTTGCACAACTCCCTTACAGGGCAGGTCCGAAAGCTCGGGAAGAGGAGCAGTCCCAAGTGGACAAGATGCTCTGCACAGGTGCGATTGAGCCCCCTCAATCA
Organism: Gracilariopsis chorda; assembly: GCA_003194525.1. Classification (NCBI taxonomy): domain Eukaryota; phylum Rhodophyta; class Florideophyceae; order Gracilariales; family Gracilariaceae; genus Gracilariopsis; species Gracilariopsis chorda. The sequence continues at coordinate 21,462 of NBIV01000200.1, forward strand.
CCCTGGGCATCCCCAGTTGTACTGGCTTTGAAGGCCGTCAGAACCTGGAGGTTCTGTGTCGACTACCGCTGGCTCAATGCCGTGAATGTTAGGGACACGTACCCTATCCCTCGTATGGACGAGTGTATTGACTCCCTTGGAGATGCCACCGTGTTCACGTCCCTCGATGCCAATTGGGGATATTGGCAAGTACCTGTCAGACAGGAGGATCACGACAAAACCGCATTCACCTGCCACGCAGGAACGTACCGCTTCAAGCGGATGCCATTTGGGTGAACCAACGCCCCCGCCACCTTTCAGCGTGCAGTAGATATTCTACTCAACCACTCTAAGTGGCGGAGTTGTCTGGTCTACCTTGATGATATTATCATCTTCTCCAACTCGTTGGACGACCATCTCACTCACGTCCGAGACGTGCTGACCGTACTCCGCGATGCGGGAATTACCCTGAAGTTGGGGAAATGCGAGTTTTTTACAGATTCTGTGAAGTATCTGGGTCACATTATCCGTCCTGGACGGTTAGCGATCGAGAAAGCTCGAGTCAAATCCCTCGTTGACGCGAAAGAGCCCCGTACTCAAACAGAACTGCGCTCCTTTTTGGGGCTGGTCAACGTCTATCGACGGTTTATCCCGAACTTTTCGGATACCGCGGCACCCCTGAACGCGTGGTTGCGAAAGGGGAACCCGCCAAAACTGGGAACATTTACGCCCGAGCAATTGGAAGCTTTTAACTCCTTGAAGGAGGCTGTCACATCAGCACCAATCCTACATCTCCCAAAACTTGGGCTGCCATACTCCGTAGATACGGACTCGAGCGACTACCAATTCGGGTGTGCTCTTTTTCAAACCACCCCGGAGGGGGAACGACATCCAATTGGTTATTGGTCGCGCTCGCTCAATGTTCATGAGCGGAACTACTCCGTATCGGAGAAAGAGTGCCTCGCCGTCGTATGGGCGATGACCACTCTGCACTCCTACCTTATGGGAGTTCACTTCACCGTGTACACGGATCATTCCTCATTGAGGTGGTTAATGAATATCTCCGACCCGTCGGGACGCCTCATGCACTGGAGACTCCGCCTCGCGGAATATGACTTTCAAGTCATTTATAAAAAGGGCGCGCAGAACACCCAAGCCGATGCCTTGTCGCGGTTACCCACAAGTGGGGAAGCACTCCCAAGGGAGGATGATGAAGTCCCATGTTTCATGGCTATAGACCCGGATGATCCGAAAGGTGCCGTCAAGGCTGGGCCAGAAAACTGGGACGAGGATGCTGACTTTGACAAACTACTCGCATCGCGAGATTAATCTGAGAACCTGTTACCGCGAAACTTTGTACCGGTATCACCGGAAGAAATGATCCGAGAACAAATCGGCGACACATTCTGTACGAGGATTCGTGCCCTTCTTCGCGGTGGTGAAGATCTCCCTTTTGGGGTAAACGACAAAGGCTACCTCGTAAGAAACGTCAAAGCCCGCCCACAGATTGTGGTACCTCATTCCCTGCAGTCGCGGGTGTTACATCTATCACACTATGCCCCCATTGGAGGTCACCCAGGTGGGAGGAAACTCTACCTAACCCTGAGAAGGGATTTCTATTGGCCCGCCATGGCGGTGGATTGCTACGCAACTGTGCGGTTTTGTAGCGAATGCGCGAAGAATCACGTCAAGCTCCGCAAAAATGCGAAGAAGATGAAACTACTCCCCGCAAGGGCGCCGCTCGAGTTTATGGCGATCGATATTCTCGGACCACTACTCACCACGAAACGTGGAAACAAGTTTCTACTTGTCATTACCGACCGCTTTTCTAAGCTGGTACGGACTGTCCCTCTTCGGAGGATAACCGCTCTCACGGTGGCCCAGGCTCTGGTGACGCACTGGATTTTCGTCTACGGTCCCCCTGTGGAGGTGCTCTCCGATAACGGGAAACAGTTCGTGAGCAAGTTCTTCCAGGATGTTTGTCGCATCCTGGATGTCAAGAACTTGTTCACGACTACCTACCACCCCCAGTGTAATGGGCAAGTTGAACGGTTTAACCGGACGTTACTCGTGGCGTTACGTTCCTACGTCGCAGACCACCCAAAGAACTGGGACATGTACGCTGATGCGGTAACCTACGCGTACAATACGCAGGTACACCGGACTACCGGAGTTTCGCCATTCAAGTTGGTTCTATCTAGAACACCCCCGCCTGTGGCGCTGGAACCCCAAGCTACCTTGGACAATTTCCCATCAGTGGGTATCTACCGGCAGCAATGGACGCAATGGCTTTCCAAGCTGGTCCGCGCTGCGCGGAAGTCTATGGCACGGGCCCAAGCCGCTTACAAGCGGAATGTTGATACTCGCTTGCGAGGGAAACCGTCCCCGATTCGGGCGAATAACTACGTCTTCATCAGGAAGGAGTACTACAACCCTGAACGGGAGAAGCGCCATAATCTCTCGCCTGTGGCGGATGGACCATTCAAGGTCATCTCCGTAAACACCAACACTGTCGTGGTAGAAATGGGCGACACGCACCAACGGATTTCCCGTGATCGTGTTGTCCTTGCCCCTCCTCCCTCGTCAGAGGTAGTCCTGGATCCAGGCAACCCCGTGTCTACGGGCTCTGCAACACCGGAATCATCCGGGAGTACTAGGCCGACGGTACTACCACACCCCAGCTGGGGACTCTCAGACCTACCGACCCTGTCGGACTCACGGGCTCAGCCCGGTAATTCGGGCCTCTCAGCGCCCGCCCCTACCACGCCCGCCCCACTGGCGCGCATTTATACCCGCCAAGCGGGGAATGTTATCCCTTATCCCGCCGCTCCGTCTAAGGAGGGGGAGGAGAACACTCGTTTTCGAGGAACGCTATCGCCATCGCAACGGGAAACACACCGTAACATACCGAACACTGACCGTGGAGACCGGAGTATGTCACGCGACACTAATCCCCCGTTCCCGGGCAGTGCTGTGCAACAAGAACCAGACGCGCAGGCCCCACAAAAGTGGCAAATACACCGTTCGTCACGGGAAAACGAGAAGCCTTCCTCCAATACCGCAGCAGCGGAAATGCAATCGACCGATCCATCCCCGGAGGCATTGCCACAAACGCGGGAAATGTACCGTGCTATACGGGAAGTTGAAGCGCAACTACCGCACACCCCTGTCAGGGAAGGATCCCCGATAAGGGATTATGGTGACGATTGCCCCCAATCCCCTGTGCAGAGCGATGCATCGAAGCCGCCATTGGCGGAACCCCCCGCGGAGGCGGTTCAATTAGGTCCAGCAGACCCGCGCCCCGCGGAGAAGAGGTGCCCAGATACGCCAGCCTCACAAGAAAATACCCACACCCCTCTTGGGGAAAAAGGCAGCCAAGCCGCAGTCGAAGCTTCAGGCCTTGGCTTGCAAGCACCGGAAACGCCTCCTGTCGTTGACAGAATCGAAGCCCCCGCTCCGGGGAATAATTTGCGCCAACCCCCGCAACGCTGCGGCGAGGAACCGAGGAACTCGGGAAAAACGCGTGCCATCGCACGCTCGAAACCGGTCGTACCGGACGCTGCTCCTCCTCATGGAGATGGTGCACCGCGCTTAGCGGCAACTCCCCTGAAAAGGGTGTCATCAGCATCTGCCCGGCACCCCCCAAAGGGGAATTTTGACCAATATACCGGTGTACGGGAGTTAGCCCCAGGCAACCGGTCAGTAACCGGGGACACCACGGCGCCGCCGGAACGTATGGTGCAGAGCACTCGTGCACCTGGCAGGGAGGCGGAACGCTTACCAATCACCGTGTCACACGGGACCCCGCAGGGGATGTTGCAAACGCCATTCCCGCATACGCGGCAAAGGCCCCGCAAGCTCGCGGTTCGCGAAGAAGACCGCACTCGTGGAGTTCAAGTCCCCCGCCGGTTGGCGGTTCGCCCGGCCTACCGTGAAGACGGGAACAACGACACCCCTCTGGGGAACGACTTGCCGGTGAAAACCGTGACGCCACACTCCCTCTGGAGGGATATTTTCCCGCATGAGCAGCGGCCACTAGGACAGTGCACGGCAACGCCGGAGACATCGCCGACAACCCGGATGGGGGGCAATATACCGCACAGCGGAGAGCCCACGCAAGGGAATACAACCACCACCCGGCACGGCCGGCAGGTCTACGAACGAGAGTTCGTAGTAGACCGACTTTTCAGACACACCTTGGACCAGGATGGTATTCTACAATACCGCGTCCGCTGGTACGGGTATGACCCCAGTGGGGATACGTGGGAGCCAATTGAACACCTCCCACGATCGCAGGTCGTGCGATACCACCGTCAAACGGGAACCGCAGCCCCAGCCACGCTGGTTAATGCCCAAGTCGGGTAACGTTGCCGCGCGAGCGGAGGACAGGAAGAAGGGATAGCAAGGGAAAGTCCGTCCAAGACGGGGAAGTCTAATTGGAAATCACCGTCCGAGACGGGAAAGTTTACCTAGTGGAGCAGCAAGCCCCATACTACACTACACTAACTGGCATAGCCAGGGAAAGGAGAACCAGGAAACTGGACTAGAGGTTTCACTCACCCCCATCTTCCGGGGCGTAACCACCAGCGAGGCGGTAGGCCAACGCGTCCGCCATGGTGGTGACATCCCTCGATACCTCGGCAGCGCTCAGACTGGCACCCCGGAGAAAACGTGCGATGATCTCGTTTTCATTCGCCGTCACCCGCTGGGGATAGAAGGTCCGGCACTTGCCGCCGAAGGGTCAGCAGCTGGCTCGGCCGGAGGTACCCCCTCTGGGAAAGCTTCCGCGCTAGCGCCGGTTTCCTCTACGTCCATCTCCCCGGGTTCTTCCGGTTCATTATCGACCATTGGGTCATCCCCGCCGTATGCGCGGTAGTAGTCGTCAGAATCGACGTACCCGACAGGGTGGTCTTCCGGCACATGCCGGGGCGTATTGCGAAGCTCGCGCGCCTCCTCGGAGGAAATTTCCCGGAACTCCCAGGGGTCGAAGTAGATAAAATCCCCCGCAAGGGCGGTGTTTCTACCAAGTCCCGGACCACCGGTGTTACCGCTGCCGCCATCCAAATGACCACTTTGCTCCAGTGGGACCTCACTCCAGCTAACGCTGTCAATGTACCCAAGTAACTGGAGGACCTCTTCGTTGTTGGCCTGGCCCCCAAGGGGGATGCGAAGATCCAAGTTTCGGATCGCTGCCCGCACACGCGGTGGGAGGAACCAGAGACGAAACTGGTCGTACGCCTCGTTGAGGATATAAGCCGCAGCACGGGCCGCCTACTCCATAACCACTACGGACCACAACCCCGAGCGGGGATCCTGCATGAGCAGCGAACCCAGGTACGTAAGTACCGGTGGGAGTTCTATGTAGCACCCTCGGCAGGCTTCATGGAAGCGCCACCACTAGGGGAGTGCTACATACCGACCTAATCGGTGAGGCGGCGCAATCCGCTCTATCTCCACGTTCTGATACGGGATGAAATACCCGAATCGGGATCGCCAACGCCGCTCGTAGCGGATGAAATTTTGGAGAAAGTTGGACCGGTATTGCCGGGGAAGATACCTGAACTCCGCCCAAATAATCAGTCGCTCCCAACAAAGGGCTTCTTGCCGCGCTGCGGGAAAATTCCTCCAAGCGAGGGTCTCGAGGCGGAACAGGTTGTCGCCGTATCCGATCTCCCCGCGAGTGCGGAAGTGGCTAATGTCGAAGCCGAACTCCGGTGGGACCGGTACATCGAAGGGAGCCCGGCTCTGCCGTTGGTATGCCATGCGCGTCAACGCGGTCTGCGACGCAGCGACGGTCTCGCCCGAATTCTTTCGGAGGTGGTGACGCGGAATCGCAATCTGGTGTCGCCAATCCCACGATGTGGTGACTGCTCTGGGCAGATCCCCCGGAAGGGTGTCTGAGCAATCCGCATAAGCGGCGACCAATCCCTCATTGAGGACAGCGACCAGGTGAAACCACGGGGCAAAGCGCAGGCGCAACGCGTGATTCCGATTCATCGGGTTGAGCCCCACCAGGGTGTTATAGGTTAGCCAGTTGAATGCCGGAGCGGTTCCGGAGGACCCCACCGAAGGTGGTAGTGCGAAGGGATGGTCGGCTGCAGCAGCCATACTCCCCGGTTGTACCGGATGTCAATCGCCCCGAGGCAGGGGAACTGACCGGAGACCAGTGGTGTATCGCCCGAGAAGCCCCGGAGGTTGGCTTTGGTTGTTGATGTTGTTGTCGTCGTTCATTTCTCCGTTGTCGAGGGTGGCTGTTGTTGTCGTTGGTGCGCTTGGTGACTCTGGTGCAGAGGGATTTACCGGAGAACCGGAGACAGAGCACGCGCTTTTATCACCCATTTCCGTCTGGGAGTCCTCCGCGTCCGCGGTCGTTTTCCTGTCTTAGGAGGGGGATGTGAAGTGCAACGCCCTCAGGGAGGGATTCTGGGTACTTGATCGTTTTCCCGATATTATCGGTTGTGTAGTGTGTGTATGAACTACGCCCCACAATGGTGGGTATGGACACGTAGGACACAGTTTTGGGCCAATTGGCGGTGGGCCACAGTAGTGGATGTTGCCACGAAATGTGAAGTATTTTAATTAATATTATTTATTATTCTCACACCCATTTCTAGGAAGCTAGTACTTAGTGCGACGGCACACTGCCGTCGCACCAGTAAAACTTCCCCAACAAGGGACCCCAACCTGGGGAATTGGCTCTAGTTGTTGCCGCTTGCGCGCGTACTCTACTCCTCCTTGGAGGGAAACGCCGTAAACCACGGGACATCTAACCCCCTTGCACATCTAAAGGGACCCATCACTGGGAGTATACTTTTTCCAATTGCATTGGTGTTTCGCCTTGTATAGGGATATTGTTACCGGCATCGCCGTTTGCCCCCGTCGCTCTCGCGACTCACTCCGCCCTCTCTTCCTCCTCTTCGCCTTTCCTTTTTCCCCTTTTTAGGGTAGCACTTCCCGCTATCTGCGGCCCTCGTGTGCGCATCCGCTCTCACACCCCCACTTACGCCGAAACATACCTCTACTGAGGATCACACCCCGCTCACGCGGATACCGATTCTTCGCCTTCACCTCCCTGCGCAAGTCGCGACAGGTGTCCCTGGTCTTACAAACCGGCTTCGCCGTGACACCTTTGGGAGGGCTCTACCCAACTGGGTTCACCTTATGAGAGGAAGATCCCGAACGTCTTTCGGTGTTTTTCCCCTTTGGGGCATTGCACCACACCAAAGGGCATGGTTACGCCTGCCGAACGGCAAACCCCGACGAGCTCCTCAAAGGCTCCAGTTACGGTCACAGGTATCGCAGGTAGCCGAGGCAGCGCTGGTGCAGTGACCGTCAAAGAACGGAGCGGACTAGTAACTGTGGCCGTTGGACCAATGGGCGTCTCAGGACGCTCGACCATGGGGTGTTCTGAAGGTGGCTCCCGAGAGGATAGAGGGACGAGCACGGTTGGCGGACCATCGGAAGGAGGTTGCAGACAAGCGGCGTCGAACCCAATGGCCTGCAGATAAGAATCCGGGATTTTCCGACGGGGTACATCGACTGGGGTATCAAATTAGAGCTTCGTCTCGTCGGCCTTGCCATCCTCGCGACCCTACGAATGCTCTGGAATCGGCCAGAACTCGTTTGCGTCGTATTCGTACCATAAGAATCCAGGGTTCTTTGCCCAATCGACCTGCAAGACATAATCTAAGAGTTCCTTCGTGTGCTCCGCGCTATACAAGGTCCCTTAGACTAGGTTCTGCGCCCCTAGCTTGCGAATGAACGCGATGAGGTGGGGACGCAGAGGCACCAATAGGCCCTCAGGACTTGGAATGATTTCCTCATTTCAAATACGATGGTTGCCTCATGGACGTTCGCATGCACACCGGTACGAGCAGTATCCAAAAAGACCATAAGGCAGAGTACCGCCCATTCCAAAAAAAACCCTTGCAGGTAAGCCAAGGGAGTCGCTGACGGAAACTGCCCTGGAGTTGGGTGGTGTGGTAAGCCAAAATGAACGGAGTAAGGACCATGAGGAGATTAGGTACATGCCAAACGGACGCCTCAGGGTTCACAGCGACTAGGGGCATGGGAAGATAGACGATGACCCTGGAGGGTGACATGTCGTGGAAGTAGACCTGATGCCAGCAGAAGAAGTACTTCAAATTCGTCCAGATACGGCCGTCGCGTTCAAGCATGTCATTCCAAAAGGACCTCTTGGCAATTCCAGTACTGCCGATCATAAGTCGGTTTGTAGCACATCAGCCCCAGGTGGTTATGGTCGCCAGGTGGGAACGAAGACCGGGGCTCACTGTGTAAGAGATATAGGTCCACGAGGAGCCGGTTAACCCTCCATTAGTAATCTTCTTCTTCATTGCATCGGGCGTACAGCAAGTATGGTCGGACCAGGGTACAGCAACGCGCCACCGCTCGGACGTCCGTGTGAAGATGTAGTATACGGTTGTACCAAGACCTCTCTCCCGCGTTCTTCTTCTCATGAACATAATTCGGAATTGCCGCGAATCTACGGGCGTCCAAATATTGGTCCTGGTGGCAGATGAATTCCTTGACCGAACTGGGCAAATGGATACTCCTTATGGCCATCGGATTGCCCCCCAGGGTATGGTCATACCTCTCCCCAGGATGGGCGTACGCGCTGCTGGCGGGTTCTAAAGCCATTAGAAAGGATTCACCAGTGACGACCGCAGGATGCGTTCTCAGTCTTCTCACAGCAAGCGAGGGCCCCAAGGAGTTAAGTACGAATCTGTTCCAAAGAACATGCAGATTGATGTAATTGCCAAGCACAATTGCCAAGGGTCGTAATGGGAGGTCGCCGGGTGCAATATAATGTGGAGACCAACGGAGTCCGCGTGCAATCGCCATGGTGGTAGAAGGGACGACCCGGAAGAACCGGAACGAACGAAGTGGTTGTGACCGCGCAGTAGCGGCACACCAGCTGTAGACGTGGGCACCCAATGGATCGACAAGTGATGCATTCATCCTTGTGGGCACTGGCATTTGATACGAAATAGGAACGTAGGCACGACCTATGGGCGACCCATGTCCCTTCCTAGCCCTTAAAAAGGCGTAGTAAGGGGGGGCTAAACGAGCCAATCGACCATTGGGATCGCGGCCGGCGCTAGTGCCGCTATCCCCACCAACCTCTAAACAGGAGTACACGGAAATGGGCGTCAGGGAAAATTTGGCGGACGGTGAACTCTGCCGAGGTGGGGGAAACTAAGGGGGGAGTACTTGTACGATAGCCCTAAGTTCAGACGGCTGGCAAGCTGGATTGCCGAAAAGTTTTACGAAGGACCAGATCACCTTTGCCTCGTGTCCATATTAGCCACGTGGGTCGGAGATAATCGTGGTCTGAGGTGCGAACTCCGGTGGACCTGGCACTGCATCACAGTGCACGGTAGAATAGTGTAGTATTTTTTTTTAATTCTCTAGTAGTAGTTACCCCGTGGTCTGGAGCGCCTTGCCAACTATACTAGTTGGCTCGATTGCAGCCGTCCACTGAGGAATAAAGGCAAGCACCATCTACTTCTTGTAGTCGCCCCTAAGCTTCCAGCGAACACAGGCTTCCAAGCCATCGTTACGAGTGTGCCTGACCTGTAGAGACCTCAGATAACGCCCGCCCATTGCGCATGCACGTCAGAAGATGCCCGCGACACTACTAGACCCCAGTGGACTGCCACCTTAGTGTCTGGTACTCTGCTGCCGCTACCCATAGTAGGTATAGGTGCTCACTGTGATTAGTGTGGGTTCGATTATACTGTAGACACCAATATTAGTGTGGTCCACATAATACATGTGCAAGAAGCAAGAGTCGTCACCCTAATAGTGTGGACACGAAGCACAAGAACGGCATCTCTGCGCGGTAAATACAAACTGGTAAACAAGTCGTCTTTACCGTTTCTCACGCTGCGTTGTGTCTGGTATTACTCACAAGACCACAAGATGTCACTCCAAGCCTCACCCATTTTGAGCAATTTTGCCCGCATGTCTTCCCAAACCACCGGCGCCGGAAACACGCAAGAACGTAAAAATATAAAAATGATCAATGACAAAAACTCATCCCTGCAAAAAACAACTTCAGCAACTAGCCCCAAAAGTGACAAAACAAGGCGCCAGGCCCAAATTGGCCTTACAAAGACACATAAAGCCACAATTGCTAAGTGGATGATTGAAAATTCAGCACAAGAAGGTGAAAAGCACGTAACGTCGTGAGCAGTAAAGCAATTTCCACGGGTATTTCGTGGTAACTAGAAAGAAAACATTCAACGAGCCAGTCGCTACTGGACAAACCGTGAGATTTTAGTAATGGGTCACGACCGAACTTCGAAGAACCGCAAATTTTCACTCGTTACACATACGAAGGCAGGTTTCAAGAGGCACTAATGCAAAGCAAAGAATGAAAGAGGTCGCAAGCTAAGGCCATGGGTAGCAGCTTTGCATGAAGATCTGCTGGAAGAGGTGAATAGCATGCGGAAAGCGGGTGCACAGTTCAATGGACGGTTGCTGCGGCAGCTTGCACTGAAAGTCTGCTATATTCTTTAGTTCCATGTTCTCTGCCTACGTCTTTAGGAACTTTTGATTGTCCATCGTAGATTGATTTATATACAATGTGATTTTCTGTATCAAATCATCCGGTGTAGGAACTTCGTTTCGTTCAATGAGTAAGCCAACAATGTCGATGGATACGCTGCTGAGGACGGCGGAGAGCAGGCTATTTTGGTGGGACTGGAAGAGGTCGAGAGGTGCTTCATCTGTAGGTGGTTTAAGGTTCTCTTATAGATGGGGGAATGCCTTCATTGTAGCTGCATGCGTTTTAATTGAGAGGTATCGTAAAGAGTAGTTGCGTATATTAAGGTCAGGGATTTTTTGGGTTTTTTCATACTCCATTGGAGGAAGGAAGGATTGTAGGGTGATGGGTATTGTTAGACCTGGGGAGAGAGTGGGGCACGTAGTGGTGGTTTGTGAGTGCTTCATAGTGTCTCGTGGTGTATAGTGGACTTCGGCCTTTGTTATGGCATTGTCCTAATGCTCTCTGATGATGAGATCTTGGCGGAGCTCTTGCTCTTGGCGGCGGCTCAGCGGCGATCGGGGTTCAGCATCTTTGTAGTGGAGAGGGTAGGTGTCTTGGCAAGGAGATGAGGTTTATGTGAGTTCGCTAGCCTAAGGCTCATAATCTGTGAGTGGAAGGCACTGCCTTTCATTCTTTTTTCTTTGTAGTTGTCATTTGTCTCAAGTACCATTCATTCACCGTAAGGTTTGACACGCCGTGATTTTCAAGCTCAGTGAAAATGAGCTTCAAATTATAGTCAGCAACACCTTACAAATGGTGACTTCAAATCTTGGCCCAACAGTACCCCGCAGCGACAAGACGTTAGCAGTTTAAACTATCTAAGCCGTGCTTCAGCAAAGCTCTGATTTCATGAGTGGCCAGGAATGTCTTACGGCCTTGATTGCTCTCAGTTTCGGAGAGCTCATCTCTCTACTGAAGAACAGTCCATACAAACTTCTGCATTTGACGCAAAAGAGCAATGAGTAACACACCAAACGATCCGAGTATGATCGAAATAGTGACCTTAGAATTTTTAATTAATGCAATCGATTCTATTCGCTGCGGAAAACACCCCAGCAGCTTACAGAAAATCCCGACGTCTCGCTGATGATCCTCCGCACGATTCTTTGCCGAGCAACATACGTAGCTAGGAACATACTAATTCAAACCCACTATAAGCTCTCCTACCACCCGAAATCTCCTTCCCAAACCCTCATCAGGGCCAAAACAAGCGTCCAAAGAAGCAGTGCGTCATGATTGGAGGCGTCTTAATAGTCGATGAAAATGGACGGGACAACGCTACCCCACCGGTGTACTTGGGCATATACTCGGGAAGAGAAATGTACCTCCCAATGATTACCGTCAGCGAGCTCTTGAGGGGGAAATTTAATCAACGCCTTGTTCAAAAAGGGGTAGAACTAGAGCAGGCTATAGCGGGAATGAATTGGAATCACGATGTTTGCAGAGAATTATTGGCATCAGAAGTGGAAGTGGTCACTTTGGCAAGAATAGCGCACCTTGCTTTTCTCAAACACGACTCCATGCAAGCAGCACTCAAATCCTCCGAGTGGATGGAGGTGGGCCTCGGACGCGTTTAAGCCCTAATATTCGTCACATTCTCTGTTTAGCAAAAAATTGCAACCCGGGCCCAACCATGGAGGGCCACGATACGCCTTCTTGAAGTGTCCCGCTCGGCACAAAATCTTCTTCTAGAATTAGAGCCTGCTGAACCGCCAGTTTGCATCAGAAATAAAGACGATGAATGCCTTTGAAACCGCAAGTACCCGGACAACTCGTTACAGTAATCAGGGAAACAAATCAACACACACCAATCGAAACCGGCAACCCCATCTATTTCAACGATACGGCTTGTGATAGGTAAAAAGAAACTTTCACACTCTCTGCCCTCCCTCAACTTGGCAAAATCTCAATTATTAACAGCCTTTTGATAAGCCTGAACCACCTGTAACATGGTCCTTATTAACAGAGAGTAAAATTCACAACTGTCAAATCATAATCAAGGCAAGCCTCTCAATCTCTTCAATTTCCTGCAAACCTATAGTTTAACAAACTCGGCTCCAAACCCTGCAATTCAACAAAAGTATTTCGCTACCACTGCTCAATACAGACCAAGCAAAAAAACCTTCTCACGCTTCATTATGGACTACGGCTTGGCTGAGTTCATGAAGCAAACGCGCAACCGAGCATTCGAACGAGGAATTTTGAAAGCTCTCCACTCCCGGATAGTGTACTTGCCAAAATGTCAACCCTAGTCGCCCCATCGTTTGGATCAAACGTCTACCAAACTCTTTCCATGTTGTCTTCCCCTGGAAGCCTTTTGAGAACATTAACAGACCACAAAATGAATCTAAACATCGTTGGCAACGTTCAAAGACATACGGATCTAAAGCACAGTATGCAGAAATCCAACTTGGAGCCCATGAAATGGGAATGATCTCCTGGTTGGTGGTTGAAGATAAGGAGATACCTACCATAATACACCCAAACGAATAACCATGCTTTTCTTCGCCTTCGTCAAAGAGGCCACCCGGGATCTGTTAATTATTTGCCCCAAAGTGCAAAACGACCTTTTGCCATTCCTCCACCTACGTACATTCCCTGATCCGATGTATTTTCGAAGTACACTCCAGGATGTAGTAAACTCTGATATATCTTTTTCGAGATTGCGAATATGTTTCAAAACCTTGCAATCCCAGGAAAACTATTCCATCTGGATGCCCTACCTGCTTCTGATCTACCAACGTAGCTCCTCAACCTTATATCATGTGACCTTCATCTTTCTTTGAAACACGAAATTCTGCTGTGATCCCTTCAAACCACAATGAACATGAAATACAAGTGTTCTGTATATGTTGCTCACAAGCCAGCACGAAAATTGATTGAGCAAACATTTGGAATTATTTAAAGAAACTTCCATTGCCAAACGCCTCCACCACAGCTTCTTTTTCTGCTATAAGACAAAACAACAATACTTAAAATGCCTGGGAACGTGGTTTATCTCAACACCCCACTCTTAATGATTTACACATGTATGAGGGGGGTGTTGTTGACTGACGGGAGGCGTTGCGCCACAAATTCGCTTTGCACGCCCCCGTTTGCCCATGCAAATCGCCCATTTGGCGCAACGCCTCCCCACCATTTAAAAAATTCAGCAGCAGCAGCAGCAGCAAAGCGTTCAGTTAATTTGCTGCTGCTGCTGCAAGTTGACTGTGCAATGGCTGCTGAATGGCTTGCAATACAATCAAATTGTTGTGCCAGCCACTCAGCAGCAAAACCCCGCCTGTTCATTCCGACACGTGGCAAATTGCACTGCGCCAGTGCAGTGCATTCCGACACGTGGCAAATTGCACTGCGCCAGTGCAGTGTATACTGAAGTTTCATTGCAGACTTGCCTGCAACAGACGTATATACTGCACTGGCGCAGTGCCAAATGCATCTCGCTTGCTGACCCTAACCACTATTTTCCATCCCATTCAGGCTTGGCCAATAGCGCAGTGTCGTAACCTTTTGCTACTTTGGGCACTGTTTGCTGGCCTGGGACCTAGGCAAGGCCGAGCTCGTGTGCAGGTCGCCACAAGAGTAACCCACTAAGTACCACGGATCTGGGAAAAGTCAGGTGCTCCTCTGTGGTATACTGGTCGTTTGATGGCGATCAGGAAGTCTGAGGGTTTACCGGACCTAATACCAGCTTGCTGTGCAGGGTCCGGGGCGGCCGACGTGTCGTACCTCTTGGGGCCGGAAAGCACACTTCGGTGTGTGAGTAAAGGCAGACCAATCCTTACAACCGGACGCGGGTTAAACATCAAACGGCTTGAAAACCGGCTGGGCACACTCCGCCCGTCATAATCCAACAGGAGTGTGTCGAGAGTCCCTGTGCTGCGCACGACTGCATCGGGTAAATATAAGCCTTGCAGCAATTTTTTTTTTTAATTGCTGCATGCGACTAGGCCCGGTGGGTGCAACGCAACAAACTGCAACCAGTTTTTTCACTTTCAACTTTGTGTTTTATTGGGAATTATTCTGGAACTCTGGCGAATTTTTTAACGGTTTAAAAACATAGAATTGTTTTTTTTCTTTTCTTTGGTAAATTGAAATGACGAGAGGAGGGCGACGTCTGAACTCTGGTGGCATCCGATCTAACTCGGGAGGTGCCAGAGACAATTCTGGAGGTGCCAGGTTGAACGCAGGCGGTTCAAGGCAAAACGCTGGTGGTCGTCGCGTCGGCAGTGGTCGAGCACGGGCAGGAGCTGGAAGACCCCGAAGAGAACCAGCTCCTCCATCTCCAGATGAGTTGCGAGTAAATGAGAGCGGAGCACACGTTCAAGGACCTATTGTTCCAGTGGTTGAAGAAGACGAAATTACTCCTGCACCTACTTCGGTTGCAGCAGCAGTTAGCACAAGCGCCGCTGGAGCCAGTGGGTCCGCTGCCACAGATCTACCAACATCGTGCCCAATTCCTGGATTTCTGGAGTTTGTGAGAGGCCTTCCAAGTCACATTCCACCGCCTCGGATGCCTCCCCCTCTCCCACCGATGCCTGCAGAACAGATGCCGGTTGCGATGGAAGTGGAAGAGGATGAGATCATCCCTGCTCCCTCACAGCCACCGCCATCACAGCAGCCTGCTCTGCCACAAGCTGAACAAGAGGAAGAACAGATGCCAGTCCCGATGGAAGTGGAAGAGGATGAGATCACCCCGGCTCCCTCACACCCGCCGCCGCAGCCTGCGTTGCCACAAGCGGAACAGGAAGAACAACAGATGTCCATTCCGATGGAAGTGGAAGCGGATGAGATCACACCGGCTCCCTCACACCAGCCGCAGCATCAGCCACAGCAACAGCTTGATACGACGGTCATGCACTGTGCTGGGCGTCCTGATCGAGGACTCTATCGCGTGTACTATGCGTGGGATTCCGTGGCACATCAGGCGAGGAATGATCCGGCCATCCGTGTAAGCGTGCCGGAGTTTGAGACGCTTCCCACTGCAGGTCAAAGGCGATGCGGAAGATGCGGCGAGCACGCACACACGCTCTCCTCCTGCCCGTACCGGGACTGGACATTGAGAATTCATAGCTGCAAGTACTGCGGATGCGTTTTGCTTGGCAAAGAGACCAATGGAGTGTGCTGTGGAATGAAAAGAATGTCAGGGTGGGGCGTCTCGTTCCGCAGAAGGCATAGCAGCGAGTTGGTTCGCAGTCTTTATAGCTTGAGAGCCTTTCACAGCCATTTCCTCAACTTGAATACGCTCTTCGCGACGACGCAAGCGTTCATGGACATGTCGTATGTGACGGGAGGCGGTCCCTCCTTTCTGAGACTTGAGGGAAACGCAGCTCTCGCTCTGCCCACGCAGAACCAGAACAACACGCGCTACAGCTTTCTGTGGGGTACTGGTCCCCCTAACTTGGATCCCTCTCACTATGCGCGTGCCAATTTGCGTGCGTTCATTCAAGATATCAACGTACGAGACATCGTGCCCAAGTTGTACGATGTGATCCAGCCCAAGCCAGACGTGGTGCGTGAGCGGTACCGATCCATGCTTAGCACGCAACAACAACAACAAAATGCAGATACCGCCGTCGATATCAGCATGCAGGCAGCAGAAGAGGGAGTAGTCGTACGTGGTTACGAAGGAACCCGAAGTGCCACAGTCAGTGCTCCTCACGTAGGTGCTGGGCCTCTCCCTGAAGATGCTCCTGGTGGGGGGCCAACCATGATGAGAACGCTCGTCGTGGATCCAACTGGCCTGTACCGAGTGGAGTCTCAAGTACCACGCTTGGTAGAAGGAACCGTAACAGAAGAGCACGCCGTAGTGAGGGCTGCTGGTGCTGCTAATGCTGGAGATGGGGCGACTGCGAATGCCGCAAACAATGCGCAAGTGCGGTACCGCCTTCTAAAACCGGCATCCAAAATGGCAGAGAAAGGCACTTTTCCTCTTCTCTACCCGTACGGAGATCAGCACGAACCGTTTGACATTGGCGTGTTTCTGGAGGCAAAGAACTCAACACAGCAAATCTCAGGTCTCAGCGTCAACGAGTGGAAGCTCCGAAAGCTCACCTGGGCTGAGAACGCGAAGAGACGACTGTACTCAGACAACATCCTTCTGGACAGTGGACCGTTGATGCAGATGTGGATGCTTCGCACCCACACAAACATTGAGGACATGCGACTGCGTTTCCTCGAAAGAGAACACCGGGCACGCATTGTACAAGAGCAAGAAATGCAGCAAGCACAACAGCAAACCGGTCACGTGCCACAATCCCAGTTCGTGCTAATGGGACGCATCTTTCTGCCCGATGACTCGGTCAACTCAGCAGCATACTGGAAGAACAAGCGCATGGATGTACAGGCGATCGTGGCGCGGAGAGGACCGCCTTCTCTGTTCATTACAATCACCATGAACATCTGGCGAGAGGACATCCAGCGTCTTGGGATGGACACCACCAATCGTGGCGCATTTACGGCACAAAGTAACCGCCCTCGACCGTTTGACCGACCGGATCTGATTGCAAGGGTGTACAGCCAGTACGCAAACGACTTCATGAAGGATTTGGAGAAGAACTCGGAGCAGATCTTTGGATTGAAGTGCCTGGGGCTTGCATCAAAGCTCGAGTTTCAAGAGCGCAATGTGCCTCATCACCACATGCTCGTGTGGCTCGAAGGAGGCGTGATTGAAGACGTTGATGTGATCGACGAGCTCATTCGTGCAGAACTTCCCCTTCCAGGCGAAGACGACGCGTTGCGTGCTCTCATTCGTTCCATGCACAGGCACCGCCACTCCACCTATTGCCGGAATCGCGCTGGGCGGTGCAAGTTTGGATACGACAGCAATATGATTGTGCCGGAGACGTACATTGAAGAAGGCACGAATCGCGTTATTTACCGCAGAAGAAGGCAAGAAGACCTCAAGATTGTGCCGTACAACCCAACTCTGACCAAGAAGTACCGCTCTCATATCAACGTAGAACGCACGCAAGGAGGGGGCGCAGTGGCTTATCTGATGAAGTACGCGTTTAAGCAGCCCAAAGCTCAGGAGGTGGTGCTCAATGTGAGTGATGCTAATGAGACAGGCACACACAACGAGCAGCAACAAGAGCCACAGGTGCAGAACGACATTCGTGCATACATGCGAGCGCGTGTGGTGGGCGCCGTCAATGCAGCTTGGAGACTTTTCGAGTTTCGACATGTTCACATCGTACCAAAAGTAGAGCGACTGGCCATTCACTTGGAAGGAGAGCGCACATTTCTGCTGAGAGGTCCAAACCAGCTCTCTTCTGCATCACAGCCGTCTACACTGGAGAGATACTTTGCAAGGCCCGAAGCATACGCGAACCTCGACTACCTTTCGTACTTTGAAAAAGTGCGATTGTATCGCACGCTTCCAGCCCGCGTGCTTAACCAATACGACGGAGACAGCACTCAGGTGCCCACAGACGACTGCGATCCGCCCATGTACGTGGTAGAGCGCACGGACGACGAGCAGTGTGTCGCAAGGATCAGAGGTGTTTCACCGTCGGCCATTGAGCTCTTTGCTCTGCGCTTGCTGCTCATGAATCACGGCTCGAGCTCTTATGAAGACGCAAGGACTTTCAACGGACAGCAGTATGGAACGTATCGTGAAACTGCGATTGTAAGCGGACTGCTCGCGGACGGATCCGAGTTTGATATTGCATTCCAAGAAGCAGTTCAGATATACAGCACGCCCTCAGAGCTACGACGTCTGGTTGTTACACTATACCAACAAGGCGCAGACCCAGAAAAAATGGCCGTCGAAAACTGGGAGGCACTATGTAGCGACATACATACAGGAGATGAGCAGCAACGAAAGCAAGAAATGTATCGACGTGTGGTGGAAATCTCAGACCGGCACGGAGGACGACTGCTTCGCGATCACAGCTTCTTCTCCCAGCACCTACAGCAGGATCATACAGCATTGACTGAGGCGAATCGAGCTACAACAACTCGAGACGCACGAGTGGTGCGAAATTCGTCAACTTTGCAGTCAAGGTACGCCACCTTAAAACCTCGCCAAAGACAAGTCATTGACACCGTCATTGCTGCATTGCAACAACGACAGGGACTGCAGGAGCGAACAAGCACTCCTGGAAACGTGTTCTTTGTCCAAGGATCCGCAGGAACCGGAAAGACATACGTGCTCAACCTCCTTCGTGATATCGTTGAGTCGGAAGGAATGCTCGCCGAAATGACTGCTACAACAGGCATTGCAGCTTCGTTGTACGAAGGTGGCCGCACTTTACATAGCCTTCTCGGACTGGGTGTAGCTGATAGGGACAGCACAAGCAACACTACAGCCACTTTGTCAAAGTACGGTCCCCGATCTCAACGTGCAGAACTGCTACGCGAAATACAAGTGCTCGTCTTGGATGAGGCGTCCATGCTCTCACGAAAGCTCTTCGAACTCATGGATGCGTTGCTCAAAGATCTTCGCTGCAGTGGAATGGAAAACCCGCCTCCGTTTGGGGGCTTGACCATCATTCTATCCGGCGACTACTCCCAGCTGCTTCCAGTGGTGCCGCAGGTGTACATGGAGGCCGAGCCAAGTGGTAATGTGAGACGAGTTTACACAAACATTCTCAACGAATTGCCGTGGAAGAGTGATCTGTGGACATTGTGCTCGGTTCAAGTGCTGTACCTCACGGAACAAGTACGCCAAGCCGATGATCCTGCATTTGCGTCGCTGTTACGTTCCATTGCACGAAACACAATATCCAACAACGCTCCGCTACCACTCAGATCTACCGGTGGCATGCAAACCGCCTACCAATTCCTGTGCAAGTGGCTCACAACACGACGCAAGGAGGATGTGGATCTCAGCAAAATGCTCATTGCCTCCACAAATCAGTTGGTCGATGAACACAATGCGGCAGCGCTGGATCTGTTTCCTGGTGAACGCTTCACTCTTCCGTCAGCTACGACGGTACAACCTGACGGTGTACCAAACTCAGAGCCCGACGTCACCAATACCTTTGTTCCTGAGTTTGCGTATCAGTATGCACCTACTGGTGTACCTCCTCATAACTTGGATTTGAAGATTGGTGTGCCAGTTATGGTCATTCGGAACGTGTTGCATCCGGCTTTGCTCAACGGAAAGCTGTTCGTAGTCGTGCGTGTCGATCACTTTACGATGCAGGTGGTTCGATTCGACGAGAACGGACAGGTGCTCGAACGACAGCTCCTGCATCGTATCGACTTCGAGTTTTCTTTCGCAGACATTCGCATGATTCGAAGGCAGTTCCCTATTCGTCTTGCGTTTGCAGCTACAGTTCACAAAGGACAGGGAAAAACCTTGGATGGCTTGGTTGTGGATGTACGATCCAACTTCTTCTGCGCAGGTCAGTTGTATGTCGCATTGTCGCGCGTTCGAAGGAACGACCATGTGCTGCTCCTGCATGATCCGCAGCTTACACCCGAGAATGCGCACACAATTCATCCCATGCCTGTTCCCATCGCCAACCCAGTGCTGCCTGAAGCCATTCAGTTCTGCATCCCTCCACAACCGTAATCATATCTCTTGCATTCTTTTTTCATTGAATTAAACTACTTGCTTTTCTGCTTTTGCTTTCTCCATCCTCTTTTTTCCTCACCGCTGTTTATCACTCCTCCACCGCGGCGCGCAGCGCCGCCCGCGGCCGAAGGCCGCTTCCTCTTGTCTCTCCACTATAAGTATTTACACGCGTATGAGGGGGGTGTTCTTGATTGAATGGAGGCGGTCCGCCAGTAAACCGCCCTGTATGCCCCTCTACGCGCATGCAAAACCCCTATTTGGCGCAACGCCTCCCTACCATTTAAAACATTCAGTAGCAGCATCAGCAGCAAAGCTTTATGCTTACTGGCTGGCACTCCCATAATGACTGCTGTGCCACCCAGTTACACAAAGCAACGTGTCGCGCTTTCTCATCATTGGCTGGCACTGCAGTCAATTTAGGCACCGAAACACAAACCCCTACGGCTCCACATACTCTAGGCGCCGCGGCGCCCCGTGGTTCTACGAGCGCTATTGCGAGCGCAAGCAAGCAAAGTGCTCGGAGAGCCTCCGAACGCTACTAAATAGACAAAGCTACAAAAAAACGCGGCACCCAGCGCCAACCACGGCCGTAGGCCATTTCTACTTGTCTAACCTACCTAAGGATTGCTCTGACAACGAGCAAGTTGAACCCGTAGAGTACATCAATAAGCGCACATTTATTTCCCTCCAAACCACTACCCAATGGTAATCAAAGCATTTGCCCTACTGGAGCGAATCGGTCCACCACGTGTATGATCTGTCACTCTCGACTACCTCAACTTCTATCAGCCCCGTTGAACCCATCTCACACGTGGATATCTCTCACGGACAGCGAACAGGCAAATCCTTGCTGCGTCCAATCAGGCGGTAGTCTTCAAACTTCGTGTACACGGTGTCGATCTACGGGCCAAAGGAGCACAAAATCTTTTTCAAAAAGAACCAATTGACATTGCCACGGTGCATATCAATGTGCTTCAATGCAGCCTGTATTATGCACAATTTTTCCAATAATTTGCCCAAGCGCGGTAGAATAGCATCTTTCCGGTCGCCCAAACGGCATAGTTGTAGGTGCTGAACCTCTGTTTGGGACATATCGGCCATAATGTTAGACGATAGTTGAAACGAAGAAGCAGAGTGAAATAAATTGTAGATGGCTGCTTCGAGAAGAAATTTCTGCAACTTTAGGGTACGCTCTAGCTTAAGTACAAAATCGTCAACACGTTGGACAATAGGTAAAATAGAAACGTATTCTATTCAAACAACAAAATAAATAACGTATACGTATAGTACAACCTACGTATACCATTCTAACAAAAATAGTTGTAATCTATGTAGTGCATACGTAGGCTTTGCAGTACTGCAAACGTATACGCTTCTAATAAAAATATTTTAATCTATGTTGTGCACAAGTAGGTCATACAGTTCTAGAAACGTATAATCTTCTAATAAAAATAGTTTTAATTTATGTAATGCACACGTAGGCCATACAGTTCTATAAATATAGAACGCTGTAACAAGAATAGGAATAAACTCGTTGCATACGTATGTAAACCATACTCTATATGTATTGAAGTCTGAAACCAAGACCGAATGTGAATGCAATGCGTACGTACTTAGTAAAGTACTACTTCTGTAAACTATCAAGGTACTGATGGTGTTAGGAACATCTTGAGACAATGGAGACAATGAAGACAATTTGTATATGTATATGTCCGGCAAGAAGTTATTTTGCAACACCAGTTCTCTACTTAAGGGACAGAGACAGTACATGTTCCATCGAAAGGTGATCACCAAATATCTCAATCTCTCTCTGGTTTTTGCAGTCCGACATGAGTTCTTCCTTGCATCGACCGCCATGACGACGCGATTATCGCCGGTCAGGAGCAGCCAGTCGTCCAAGAGAGAATATACAGCCCGTGCATCATCGAGACATAACCAACGAGCTTGCACAGGTGGGCTTAGGACCTAGAATCGAGCTTCCTCAAAATTCTATGGAACCTCATAACCCTGAAGAGATTTACTTGAACTCCTCTCATTCTTCCGGCATTCAACAGGAACGAGATAGGACGGTTCCGCGGCTCGCTGGGAGACCTCACCAAGGCATTCAATATGGACCGAAATATGTCTGGGATGCAAGGGCAGAAAATATTCGTCAAGTCCTCGCACGTCTGAGGTCTTCATGTCCCGAGTATCAACGAATCAATGGCCCACTTCCAGCGTGTTGTAGGAAGTGCGGTGCAAAAGGCCATCGAGCACATCGTTGTCCTCTCAAAGATTCCGGGTAGCTGTTTCCTATGTGCAAATATCGTGGCGCAGTTCTGCTTGGTGCACAGACCGAAGGAACATGCTATAGATATAAAAGCTCAAGATGGCTTGGAGTTTCTTTCAGACAGGTGGATATCAATTCGAAACTTGAAGACGTATATCGCTTGCGTTCTTTTCAAACGCTATCAACACACTTAAATGTGTTATTTGCATCCTTTGTCACATTCATGGACATGAAGTACGTTCAGGGTGGAGGTCCGTCAATTCTTCGACTTCAAGGCAATTTGTCTCTTTCTATTCCAGGCCAGAACGTGCGCTACACATATTTGTGGTCAGCAGATCCTCCCAGTCAGAATTCACGGGATTATTATTATTCTTTCACGAGAAGAACGGTGTCTAACCCGAATATTTGATACTTGGTTCCAGAGTTGTACGATCTCATGCAACCAAGACCAGATATTGTCCGACAGAGATATAGAAATTTGTTCATACCAGATGAAAGTGTTCGCAGGAGACCAATCGTGGGCGGTTCTACTCTGGATATATCTGCAGACGGTATTCAGGAAGAAATAGTTGTTCGGAATTATCAAGGTCCCCATGAAGCCCGAATCGAGGTGAGCGCTGATGCAGGACCATTACCAGAAGACAGCCGAGGCATAACTCTTGCAGTGAGAGCGTTCGTCGTTGAGCCAAGTAGAATGATCAGGTCGGAAGCCCCAATTGCCCTGCTGGTAGGCGGAAGAGAATCCCATCACATGTCAACCGGAAATCTTTGACGTCGAGTTTTCAAGTACAAGCCTTTGAAACCTGATTCAATGGAAGCTGAGAAAAGAGCTTTTCCACTGCTCTACCCTTACGGTGAGATTCATGCCCCGTATGATACAGCAACATATATTTCATCAAGGGATGCAAAGAACCAAGGAAAAGGAGCCCAGCATGGGCAGAAGACGCTAAGCGAACACTTTACACCAATAATGTGCTGCTGAACTCTGGTACTCTTCTTAAGCAATGGTTGCTTCGTACTAGCACAAAAATTGAAGACTTGAGACTTGGTTACTTGGAAACGGAACAGATGAGAGTGGTTGAAGAACGGGAGCTGCAGGCTGGAACCAATACCGGAACACATGAACTTGGCGCTCCTGGTAAACTCTTCCTTCCAAATATTCACAAAAACTCTCCGGCCTACTGGAGACAAAAAGGACTGGATGTGCAAGCAATGGTCGCTCGACTGGGCTCCCCGATGCTTTTCATTACAGTCACAATGAACATATGGCGGGAATAGATGAAAAGGCTCAGTATGGGCAACAAAAACCCCAGAGCATTATCTTCACAGAGGGACATAAGCCGTCCTTTTGATAAGCTAGATCTTGTTCCAAGAGTGTACAACCAGTATACAAATTCAATCATGGAAGGTCTACAGAATAGTTCAGAAGAGCTCTTTGGCTTGAAATACATTAAAACTGCCGCCAAACGTGAGTTCCAGGAGATAAATACTCCACATCATCACATTCTTCTTTGGTTGGAGAGGGACGTGATTGAAGATCCTGAGATCATTGACACTTTGATCAAAGCCAAACTGCCTCAGGGTGACTCGACTGACGGCCAGGAACTTCGAAATTTGGTGAAGATATTCAATGTGCACAGACATTGTCCATATTGCCATGGCCGTACCTCTGACGGGAGGTGCAGATTTGGGTATGTTCAACAAGACATTATGGCCGAAACAATGATAAATGAGTACACAAACCGAGTGATCTACCGAAGAAGAAGGACAGAATATTTGAAAGTGGTTCCGTACAATACAGGTATCAAAATGAAGTACAAGGCTCAAATTAATGTTGAAAGAACCCAAGGGAGCAGCGCTGTAGCATACCTGATAAATTATGCTTTCAAGAGAGCTGAAGAACAGGATTTGGTTGTATCAATTCGAACGGAAAGCCAATCAAGTGCACACAGCGACATGCTTCAAAATGAGATCAGGGCGTACATAAGAGCGAAAGTGGTGTGCGCGGTTGAAGCTGCATGGAACCTCTTTGAGGTCAGGCATGTTCGCATCAATCCAAATGTACAGGCACTTGACATACATCTCCGTGGAGAGCGACAGGTTTTGGTTCTAAACGTAAGACTGTCTAGACGTCTGAAGTCTTCCCTGCTGGAAAGATATTTCAGAAGACCCTCCCAGTACATGGATTTGGACTACATGGAATACTACGAAACTGTAAGTGTATGAGATAAGCTACCCCGCTCTGTACCAGAGTCCGACTCTACTCGGGATGGAGTACGTCCACGAATGTACGTCGTGCAGCGATCCAAAAATGATCGAACTGTGACTAGAATTAGATTTGCTTCTCCCGCAAATCCCGAACTCTTCGATCTTCGAATATTGCTTATAAACTCTGCATGCAGCTCCTTTGATGATACGAAAGGTGTTGGGAGCGAGTCCTACTCAACTGATAGAGAAGCAGCAGTGCCCGTAGACTATATAACCATGGTGACGAGTACGAAACTGCTTTTGGTGAAGCAGTAAGATACCATTCTACTCCTGCTGAGCTGCGTTACTTAGTGTTCACTTCCTTTCAACAAGGGGTAGATTCTAAAACTGTGCTTGAAAAGCACGAACGAGCTCTAACCGCAGATATAACCGAGGGAAACAGAGCACAAAGAAGAAAAGAACTACTTCGAAGAATTATTGAGATTTCGGACAGAAATGGCGGTTGGCTTCTCAAAAATGTTCCTTTTCTTATCATACTATATCACAACTTCATCTCAGACACAGCGAACTGCAATTATCAGAGAAGCAAGGTGAACTACTTCGCACCTCTTCTTCGAGGTCTAGGCGAAGGTTAAAAGAGCGGTATGATGATCTGAAAGAATGCCAGAAGCACGTTTTTGACAAAATAATGAGATAAATACAATACCAACAGAGAATGGGAGAGTCTGAAAGACGCAACAAACACGGAAGCGTTTTCTTCTTACAAGGACGAGCGGGGACGGGGAAGACGTATATCCTATCTTTGCTGAGAGATATTGTTGAACATGAAGCCCTATTGGTGCAGAGGACAGCCACGACAGGTATTGCTGCTGCTCTATATGAAGGCGGAAGAACTTTGAATAATTTGCTTGGATTGGGAGTTGATGACAACAAAGATTCGCAGAGTATAGACCGTTGGACACTTTCCAAGTATAGACCACGATCATAGAGAGCAGAACTAGTACAAAAGACTGTCTTCCTGGTAATTAATGAAGCTTAAATGTGCCCGAAAATGCTCTTCGAGATTGTGAACACCGTACAAAAGGACTTAAGAAACTCTACAAAACACTTTGTAGACATGGTCGTAGTTATGGCAGGCGACTATATGCAACTGCTTCCAGTGGTTCCAAGAACGAGAACATTATCCGAAAGGGATGGAATAATTCTTACTATGCCAGTGAGTCTCCTACAGGAGCTTCCAGGCTACTCTTGCGAGCTTTGGGACAGAAGAGTCAAAGTTCTTTGCCTTACAGAACAGGTTCGTCAACAAGATGATCCAGTGTTTGCAAAAGGTTTCCTCATTCTTGGTAGTGGGACGGTTCCAGCATCTGCAAGGCTTTCACTCATGTCTACGTCAGATTTACACGAAGCATTCACGTTGCCTTGGAAATGATTTACAACACGGAAGAAAGAAGATGCAAAGCTCAACCGATTGATTGTTGCGCCAACAAAACAATTAATGCAGGAACTTTACCAGAACGCATTGGAGTATTTCCCAGGAAGGATGTTTGAATTGAAGTCGGCAACGACGATCGTTGCCAACCAGGGGCCAGCCGGTGAAACATTTCACACAAATAGTATCATTGGACCTGAACTAACGTATAATTTCGCTCCAACTGGAGTCCCGCACCACTATTTGAAACTGAAGTTGTGTGTTCCTGTTATGGTGATTCGAAATTTACTTCATCCGGACTTGCTGAATGGAAAGATGTTTATCGTTACCAGCATTTCTTGCAGATTGATTCGACTTTCGGGCATTGATGAACATGGGAAAATTCATCTAAGCTTTTTACTGCACCGCATTGACTTTGTTTTCGAGTTTGCAGATGTAAAAATCAAACGTCAACAGTTTCCCCCCAGATTGGCATTTGCTGCAACTGTGCATATATTGCAAGGCCAAACGCTGAAGAAAATGATAATTGACTTTCGAACAAACTTCGTTTCGTCGGGTCAGGTCTATGTTGGACTTTCGCATGTCCGAACACCTGATGATGTGTTACTGCTGCATATTGAAGACGAGACCCCCCAAAATGCGCAGGATTTCCATGGAATGCCGGTGAGCATCAGAAACCCTATTCTACAAGAAGCTGTAGACTTTGTAGAGGGGCTTCATTCGTTTGGCATAGTTTATTTTATACGTGAACCATAATTTTGCAGATATTTTATGCAAACTTTTGGCCGCTGCGTGAACCCCCACCTGCGGCCCAAGGCCGCTTTTTCTTGTCTTCCTATAATCAACAACATCAACTGCATAATTAATGACTGTTCCATGAAGTGCAACGCCCTCAGGGAGGGATTCCTGGTACTTGATTGTTTTCCCTGATATTATCGGTTGTGTAGTGTTTATATGAAATACGCCCCAATATGGTGCATATGGACACGTGGGACACGCTTTTGGGCCAATTGGCGGTTGGCCACAGTAGTGGATGTTGCGTTGCCACGAAATGTGGAGTATTTTAGTTGATTTTATTTATTATTTTCACACCCATTTCTGGGAAGTTAGTACTTAGTGTGACGGCGCACTGCCGTCGCACCAGTGAAGCTTCCCCAACAAGGGACCCTGAACCTGGGGAATTGGCTCTAGTTGTTGCCGCTTCCGCGCGTTCTCAACTCCTCCTTGGAGAGAAGCGCTGTGAACCACGGGACCTCTAACCCTCTTGCAAACCTAAAGAGACCCATCCTTGGGAGTATAATTGTTCCAATCACATTGGTGTTTTGCCCTGTATAGGGGGTCCTGTCCACCGGCATTGCCGTATTTGTTCGTCGCTCTCGCGACTCACCCTCGCCCACTTATCCTCCTTTCCCTTCACTCTCCTCCTTTCCCCCTTTCAGGGTAGTACATCCTGCTACCCGCGGCCCTCCTGTGTGCACCCACTCACACTTCCCCACTCACGTGGAAACATACCTCTACTGGGATCACACCCCGCTCACGCAGATACCGATTCTTCGCCTTCACCTCCCTGCGCAAGTTGCGACAGGTGTCCCTGGTCTTACAAACCGGCTTCGCCGTGACACCTTTGGTAGGGCTCTACCCGACTGGGTTCACCTCGTGAGAGGAAGATCCCGGACGTCGTTCGGTGTTTTTTCGCTTTTTTGGGCATTGCATCACAATATGAACCTTCCCTTTCTTGGATATGAGTCAAAGTGTGAGCTTGAGGAGATTTCGGGCATTAAAATTTACGCCCAAGCTCCGCATACGATTAAAATCGTCCATAACATCCTGTTGTTATGCTGACATCCAGGCAGTGATCTTACGTTCTTACCATTTCTCTTTTTTGCAGTAATGTTGCTTGAATCCTGATTTTGTGTGCTTGATGAACGACTAAAGGCTGGTTTTTGACGTCCTGTCATGACCCACTATCGAACCATTACGATTCGTCCAGTACTAACTTGCGCGTTGTATGTTGGCTTTTCAGTTTCCCCGCAAGAACTAAAGAGATTGCTGAACCATACAAGCTGTAATGTGGCATTCTCTGCTCGATGATGGTTCATAGATCATCCATTGTGCGTTTACGGCTTTATTTTTGTTAGTCAGGACAATTTGCGATAACCGTTTCTTTTTTGAGCCCATAGTACTGAGCCCTGTGTCTGTTGATGTGGGGTACTTTAATGAAGGAGCTTTGTTTGTTGAGTGTGGTTTCAAGTCGTCTGTGTGTGAAGTTGCATTTTTCACTGCTCTGCATCCCATGCAAACAAATAAACTGATGAGAGGGGAGACATAAAGAGATATGGGGATGGGGAGATTGAAGTTTGAGAAAATGCTTATCTGGTGGCCCTGGAGAAGAATTACTCATCCAGGACGGTAGTGAGAGCTTTTTGTACGAATTTGGCGCGCAAAGACAGACGAACAGATTCTGTATCCACACTATTTGCGTCAATACACTCGCTATATGCACGCAAATAGTGTAGACCAGACTAATTACCGTGTTTATACTATTAGCTCACCCACACTAATCAGTGTCCACCTTGACTTTCATTACTGTGAGGAAGACCTTTCTATTGGTCTAGAAAACCCTCGAATCGGACAATATGGTCAAAGATTCGGTCTCTAAAATGTCCAACTCCGAGATTCCCTAAATACTGTTGAAAATAATGAAGAGTAAACTATGTTGGTATGATAAGGTGTCGAGCGATGTCATTTTAGCTTCAATCCTACTTACCGACAAAAACTGCAACGTTCACCACTTTCTGCTGGAAAAATTGCTGCATAGAGTTCACCCACAACAAAGACATGAACTTTGGCAAACGCGGCATGCCCCGAATTTGCATTGACATGAGGACATTTCACAGCATCAACAAAGCTGAGAGCAACGAAGGTATGAAGGGGGAAGAAGATTATCTTTGAGAGTAGAACATACAATGGGTAATGTGAGTAAATTTTTCCGACACGTGTCCACCAAAACCTAAACACTACCATACACCTATATTATTATGATAAGCTTATTGGCATGGGACGTGACATTGTACGAAGCATAAACAAAGAAATATGCTTGTATTTGGGAAACTTTTTGTGAAAATAAACGTATTAGATCACAGGGATTTCAATGCACTTTACTGTTTTCAAAACGAACCAATAGCGGATTTGCAACTTTTGCAGGTGCCGTAATCCGTTGACCCACATAACTCATGGATGGCGTGTTAAAAAACCTCTGACGAATTTGTAGTAGGACGGTTACCAAGGGTAGTTGACCACACGAAGTCGATGTGCGCTGTACACAAGTGCACAAGAAGTTTTTCCTTTTCATGATAAATGAAAAGTGTAGAATCCTCACCGGATCTCTTTGATAGCGCTGGAAGGGGACAACCTGTTTTCACCTGGATCGTTTCTCATCGCCACCAAACTCCACCTCGCAGGATGAGGGAAATGTGTCTATAATATCACACCTTCAGGCTCGGTCAGCAGCTAGCTAAAAAGGAGAACCCACCGTCGAAATTTGTCTGCTTTCTGACTACTCACCACAGGTTCGCTTCCTGGAAAAGGTCTCCTGGAAGCCTATGAGCGCGATTCCGCGAGATCTTGTCAGCCCATCAAACGCTTTCGTGAGTGGAAGATATAAATCGTACGTTCAAATCCACCCGTTGCTGAGTATATAAATCTCACTGACATTGGTCTGTCATGAAAGCTCTTGGGCTGAGAACACTGGGCCGTCAAATAAACGCAGGGAAGAATCGGACTTGTCATTCCGATATCAGATTGCAGTTTCATCTCAGGTTGGATCATTTGAAGTCGGAAAATGTTTTCCCGAAACATAACACACCACAAACGTTTGCTGGCCTGGTTGATGCTCGTGAGCATCGTGAGTATGACGAATTTAGCTGCCGGGAAAGAAGTTGAGATAGAATTTAGAATTGTTCCAAACAAACCTGGAAAGGTGGAGGTTGCATTAGACACTCCACCAATTGAGTCTTCGACATGTATATTTGAATGGGACTCGAGTGGAGCAACTGTTGAGGTATGTCCACCACTCTTGCAGCTCGATCACGCGCGGCCTCCTCCACAAACTACTAACCTCACGGTATGGCAATGATGATCATATAGCAATGGACTGCGAGAATATGGGGGAACCCCCGCACTGGTGAGCTTGAGTGTGACGTGTCGCGCAAGGAAGGAGCAGAGACCTATCTTATGTTCACCAAGTTCAAGACAACCTTGGGCACAAAGTACGTGAAGCATTCAGCACGACGCCAACCGCGTATCACGAAGCAAACACGTGTGGCTGACAGCATTCCCTTCTTTCTGCTCCCCAAGTCCGGTACTAGACGCTCTCGTTCATGATAACGATGGCGAGATGGAGGCAGAGAACTTCTTGCGAGACGGTGAATGTATCGAGAATGCTCATGACTGGGCTGGCGGTACGATTCGGCGTATTAAGCTGAAGTCCATGGTTGTTTCGTAGGTCGTTGCCATTGGTATACAGCAAGGCAGTGGGCGCAAGACATGTGAAGTGGTGGACTCGAGCCCACATCCTATTCCAGTTGTTTGGGATTGACTGCTCTTGAGGCCTTTATCATCAGAAGCCCAGAAAATTACCACAGCCTGTGGCAGTGTTTCAAAACGGAGCGTAAGAGGCCTGTGACCGAGTCGGCGAACAGCATAACATGGCGGATCATCGTCATTCTGACGCGAAAGACAAGAGAGACATACACGTAGCGGTGCTCAGTTAACATGGGAGATGGCCCTCAGTGAAGTGGGTGAATAACCTTGTTGTTCTGGTAGATATAGCTTAAGTCACTTCATCTCTTGTGCTGTCATATCAAAGTTGTTGTCGGCACGTCCAGGGATTACCCTAAGTGCCGATATATGTAAGAAAACCAAAAGGTATATTAGACGTGAAGAGCGCACGGGTGCCTTCTGTAGCGTGACAAAGGCGCGTTCGAAGACAAAACCTAGGTGAGTTAACTCTCATCTAAAGCAGACATATCTCAAGTGCGGTAGGTGTATCTGACGAGCTATGACCAATGGCATAGCCAGTGTCACAGAACTGGGACAAAGTGTAAATCGAACGGGAGGACATTATGCGAGAATTGGTTCGTGTTTGTTCTGACATTATCACCTGCCGTCAAGTTGCAGGACGACGATAAACAAAGCAGAAGTGCTTGACCTGAAACATAGCCGGTCGCACCGAAAATAGACGTCGCACACAACTGTACAAGAAGCGGCGTTGGCGGTGTGATGACAAAGAAGCGACGTTCTGTATGCCATTGCTAGCATATGAATAAACCACAATGTTTTCCTTTTGTTTGAAAGGGTGAGCATGTGTCAACGAAATATGCAAGGTGCTTGTTATACATCATGTCTGACGAGTTTGGCAGACATATCTACGAACATCTATGAATGGTTCCGGAGCGCTTCTTCCTGATGGATATTGCCGTGGGTTAAAATCGGGAACGAAAAGAGTTATGGGTGGAGGAGAATAGGTGAAAAATAGGCTCGTTAAAGTCGACAGGTTGGGCAAACACTGGTTAGTACAAGTGGTCGAAGCAGAAGTGGGGACAGTTTCTTGTCACGCGTGTCTGCCGTTGTAGAATCAAAACGAGTGGTGGAAAGCATCTCCGTGGTGAAGTGACATGGATTAGAAGCTTCTTGTGCCAGACGATCCTCAAAGGATTCCCAGGCCTGAGGTTGCGACGCTCGGCTGCACTCAGGCGTTGTCAAGAAGAAGCGAAGCAGCAATCAGCTGCAACGTTATCTTTCTGGCAGATATCGCGGAGAGGAGGCCGTGTGAAGGCGAACCCGTGACTGACATGGTCGCGAAATCACGGGAGTACGTGATGACAGGCCGTCGACATTGTGTCTGGAAGCAACAGCTCGCTGTTGGTGTTGGACGAAGCTGAGGGGTGCGATGAGTTGCGTCTTCATGGGCTGGTTGCTAGTATGGCTGCTGCTACCGCATGCTGTGGCGCGGAAATATGGTGGTGCGGTTGTATTTTTAGCTTGTTCAAGAGACCGTCCAGCATGTGCAATACGAACCACGCATCTTTGCAAAGGTGAGGACGAGCTCGCGGGGCGAAAGTTACGAAAAGAATAATAATAACGCATGTGTTGCTCTAGGGAAACGTTTAGAGAAGTTGAAAAAGGAGCGCATTGCGGCATGCACTGTGCGCTACAGGACTGTCGCGAAGGTTTTCGGACGAGGGTTGGAGGGCAACGTCGACGAAGCAAGTAGCGTCGGTATACTACTGTACGTCGGAAGTACAGCGCGGTCACGAGCAAGGAATCACTCAAACCGGAGGCGAATTTTGACGGTTTACAGAAGGCGCATGCGTGCGCCTGCGTGTGCGTGTGCGTTCCAGCGCTTTTTCTGCGGCTGCGGCTGCTGCGTGTGTGGAGCCAATGTGAAGAAGTACAGTACCCTTCGTAACAACCTTCAGCTTCAGCGACAGCGGTGAACGCAGCGCCGGCTGCCGCGGGCTGCTGCGCTCTGGGCGCACGCTGTATGTGTGCATGTCGCTTGCTGCATTCTGCAGCGAGCGAGGGGCTTTCTTTGACGCTCCACTAGCGGATTTGTGGTTGCGCAGTCAGCACGTGCGCGCGCTGCTTGCCTTCGCCACGCATGGCTTCTCTTCCTTCTCTCTCTGTTATTGAGTTCCCGGGCGCGCTTCGCGACCCCCGCGACTCAAGCCGCGCTCTCTCCTGCCTCGGCGGCGAACACGCCGTGCGCGAGGCCCTGAGCGCCACCTATCACGTCACTTCAGCCACCCCCACCCTCAACCTACGCCCCGCCGCGTACAGCAGTCCCTCCAACATTCAGCCTGAAAAGCCCGTGCACCTCACAAACCTCTTCGTGCTTGAGTACGACGTCGATGAGCACGAACACGAGCAGCAAGCGCACAGCGCACATGTGGACGCAGCACGCACTGACGGTCACGCGGTGCAAACAGCACCGGCCCACGGCCGCATAATTGGTCGCGTAGATACCTTGTTACGATATCGCTCTCTTGCCGACTACGCGTATCACGCGAGAAAAGGAGTGCCCGCTCCACTGAACCACGACGACACGTCCAACCAAACAGCGGCAAACTGCATCTTTCGAGCCATTTTTCTTCACAAACAAGCACAGCACCCTCCAGACTCGCTGTTAGAGAGGCTTCGGCCGCGACGCTTCGCTCGCACTGCGCCCGAATACGGCAATCTGGACTACTGGTTTCGACAGTATTCTTGCGGCGATTCCAAACTACCAACAACAACTGAACTGATTCCCAACCGCCCGTTGGGAGATGACAGACGATCAGATGTTAATCGCATTGCACTACTGCACCACCGCGTTCCAATGGACGTGGAAAAGGTGCCAGACGGACCGGAGCTCGAATCTAACGCACCGTCGGTGCGGGGCAGATGCGAATACGATCAGTGTCTGGACTTGATGCGCAAGCTGTTTCGAATACGCCCCATTTGGGTGCGGCGAGCTCTGCAGGAAGGTATTCCTAAAGAATTGGCTAGACATTTCAAAAGAGTGATTCCGCAAGTAGCATACGCGTTTCAGGGCACGGGTCCGTTCTACCAGGCGTGGATTCGCTACGGATACGACCCTAGAAAGGACCCGAGCTCGAGAAAGTATCAAACGATGGACATTCGAATCACAAATACAATCATTGTGGCGGCAAGAATGCAATGTGAACAAGATCATGATAACATGAAGGATGGGGTGCGATCTCAGGTGAACACTTACGTGACTGAGACGGGAAACAGCGTACAAGTACACGAGAGTGGAAATCGTTCCACGGGTACAAGAGCAGGGGTCGAGAGTTTCTCAGCGCGAGAAGGACGAGATGTTGGTACCGCGAAAGAGATGAAGCAGGACAGCACTGGTGATGAACATATAGAGACTGGGCCGG
Source organism: Gracilariopsis chorda (assembly GCA_003194525.1). NCBI lineage: Eukaryota > Rhodophyta > Florideophyceae > Gracilariales > Gracilariaceae > Gracilariopsis > Gracilariopsis chorda. Next base: position 55,383 of record NBIV01000200.1, read on the forward strand.
TACGGAGAGGTGTGGGTGAGGCAATGAATGCTTCACATACGGGGAGCACAGCGAAAGCCGTAGGTAACGTAATTGCTAAACACGATGAGAGGGCTGTCGACGGTAAATTGCATACAGGGCGAAATGACGGACAACAAGGCGCAGGAGCACACGAGATGATTGCGAGAAGAGGAACCAATGGGTGGGAAGGGCGGCCGCACACACTTGGCGAGAAAGAAGGAGATGAGGAGATGAAACTGCCGGCGCCTTTCCGCATGCCGGGTAGCTTCACGCTGTCGCAAATTCCGTGCAAACGCAACAACTTTATCCAGATATGTGACATTCGGTTGGCGGAAGTGGTCAAGTTCTGCGAGAAGGTGGAGAGGAGTGACAGATTTGATGCACGGTTTGGGTTCTTCACGCAGGCAGAACACGAGGGACTGATGCGAACAATCAAGGACACGTTGCTGGAGATGTCGAAGAAGCTGTTGGGAGAAGAACGCGTGCGACAAATCAAACGGGGGGATTATTCATCGGTGGGTCATTTGATGGTGAATCGAAAGAGACGACTTTACCTGAAGGACGTTATACGTCCAAGAAAACGGGCTGCTAAGGGGCGTAGCGCAGGTGCGAAAGGGGGACGCACATGGTGAGTCGGTTTGATGGGACGGATGCGGCGGAGGCGGTTGATGTTGTGAAGGACTTGGAGGTTGAGGGTGAAAGAAGCGAGGGGCGGGGGGTGGAAGCGGACGGAGAGGAGGAACTGGCGGAAGTGGCTGGGTTTGCTTTGCTTGACGAAGATGAGGAGGATGAGGAGGATGAGGATGAGGAGGATGAGGAGGATGAGGAGGATGAGGAGGAAGAGGAGGAGGAGGAAGAGGATGCAGAGGGTGGCGATGGCGCGACGCGGAGCGGGGGAAGGCAGTTGGGACAGCGCTGAGCGCAGAGCTGAGCAGCTGGACAAGTGGAGTGTGGCACGCGCGCCACGCGTAGCGATGTGAGGTTGGGGGGGTTATACAATACAGCTGTTAAAGAATTGACACTGTGTTCGGACATTGCGTGGGGCCTCTCTCGTATATCTTACAACAGTACTGCACTGGGTGGATGATTGACACGAAGGATAGATTGGAAGATGTTATGGGTTACAGGTTGAAAAGACTAGCGAATAAATGACAGTTATGATGTTTTTTCCTTTTTGGTGCTGCGCAGTCTGCGTGGCATGGGCCGCGGCACCAAACTGCCACAGAGCAGACCAAGTGCATGATATTGAGCGAAGGCAGCTGTCAGTGGTGATTAGAGGTGGATTCTTTCCTTTTTTTTCCGGTTGAGATTGGTTTGGGAAGGCTGCTTGCGTGTGCGTGACGACGGGTTGGCGTCGTTGACAGGACGACAGTTGATTGTTGCAGCACAGAAGAAGATGCACATACAGCTGTGTGTGTGCGATGCGCGTGGTACAATGGATGGTGCCGCCAGCCAGTGGGCGTTCGAGAAGTGTTCCAAAAAATATCTTGCGAGGCAAGTTTTCAGCGTCGCTTTAATTGGGGCGGCCAATTCACAGATGTGCGTGGTCGTGCGCGAGGCGGTGGCGCTGTATCTCGGAAGGGGGGGTTGTGGGAATGGGCGCGCGTTTTGATTGGGCGTGAAGGACGTTGTGCGCACTTTTTGCGCCAACGTCTCTCGCTCGCAGACGAGCAAGTGATTGTGCAGTTGCGTAACTTGGGCTGCTGCGGATTTTACTGTTTATGAGTAGAATTGTTTCTCATAGAGCGCGGAGAAAGCTGCACACGTTTGTATTAATTGTGGCCAAACATGTGTATCACTATGCACAGTGATACACAAGCGGCGCGAGGCCATACGGATAAGTGTTGATGAGCGTTAAAAAGGTCGCTCGTGCGTACTACTTGTAGATACGCTTGGTCGGGGGGGGGGGTGAAGGTGGGTTTGCACTTGACTGGAAGCGGCACAAGTTGCGGTGACGCAAAGCACCAGCGCACGGATGGGATGGATACAGGCGCGCGGCTGTACCTGTGGGCAGTATGACACGAGGCGCGGAAGCGCGGCGCCTCGTTCTGTGCGTTCGGGAATGGGGAGTCGGTTTCGGAGCGATTGTATTTTTTGGGGTTTTTAAGACGCCTCGCAGCGGCGCTCTGGGAGCAGTTTTTGTGTCATGCCGTTTGTGGTGTAGTGTACCGTTGCTACCGTTGCACCGTTGTACTGTACCTGTGTACCGCTGGTAACCGCTTCGAGTAAAGTACTGTAACACAGCGCACTAACAAACGTGCAACGCAACCTCAGCTGAACCGACGAAAAGTGCCAACACTCGAGAGCGCGGCGCTGGCCACAAAGAAGGTGTGAGCGGTCCAAAGCGCAAACGGCTCATTCGGGCGCCGGTACAACATACACGGCTGATACACATGCTTCCCCCAAGCGCAGGCGGCAGCGGAACGGAACAAATTTACAAAACCAAAAACAAAAAAAAAAAAATAATAGAGCTGTGGGGCGAAAGGCAAAAGCTAGAACAGAAGCGACTGGTACAGGGCGTCTAATTGAGGTGCGGCCATGGCCGCATCGTCGAAGACGGACAGCAAAGGGGCGGGGTGCACTTTTGGTGCTTGCGGCAATGTGCGCACGGGGTCGACGATCACATCTGTTGGCGAGGGCAGTACGCCGACGGGAGAGGCAAATCCATCAGACCGACAGGCGGACAGGTCGAAGCACAGCGCCGTTCCATCGGGGTGCTCCAGCGCATGGTTGGTTGGCAGGAAGATGCATGGCGTGGTGGGCGGCGTTGAGGAGACGGTAGGGGAGCGTGATTGTTGCGTGTGCGGTTGTGGGAGTTGTTGGGGAGGGGGGGAGCGAGGTCGCGCCGGAGGGGGGTGTTGATTGGGAGTCGGTTGGGCGGCACGCGTCTGGCGACGACGTTTGAGACGTTCCAAACGCTCCTTCTTGGACGTGTGATCGAGGCTGAGCAGATGGTGGTTGAGCGAACTCTTCCAGCGGAAGCGCCGCGTGCAGTGCGAGTGTGTGCAGCGGTACGGCTTCTCGTCGGAGTGGATGCGGAGGTGACACTTGAGGTTGTATTTGCGGTCGAACTGCTTGGTGCATCCGGGATGCGTGCAGCGATGCGGCGCACCCATGTCGAGGGGGGGGGGAGAGGGTGATGTGGAAGAGGGCGGGTAGAGAGACACTAGCAGTGTAGCGGAAGAGCAGTTGCTTGAGGGGGGAGACGGGAAGGGTGGAGCGGGATGGCGACTAGAGAGAAGGGGGGGGTCTATTATACACTGGTGGCGGCGACGGGCAGGCGCAGCGCGCGGGGAGTGCGGCGGAGTGACGGCGCGTGGAGCACGCACGCTGTCGTGACAGCTGAACACGGCGGGCTGCGTCAACATGACTGACCGCGCGCGGAAAGCGCTGTCCCAGGCAGCCAAACGGCGCCGAAAACAGAACGAATCGCGGCAGCTGGCCGCCACCAATGGCAACGGCGCGCGGCGTGCGCCGCTTGTTGACGTCAGCGAACGCTCTGGTACGGGCCGCTTTTATAACGCGCGCCGTCGCGCCCGCCCGTCGCTCCTTAACTGGCGCCGCCCTGCTGACGCGCGCCAACGCGCGCTGCGCCCTACAAACGGCCCACGTGATCTCGGGAGCCACGCCGCAGCGCCTTGGACACCTCCGTCTTCCCGCCTCTCGTGGCTCCGCTCCTGTCGATAACATTCCCCCTCCCCTACCTCCGCTTCGTATATTCGTACTACCGGATCTGTGGCTTAACTTTACCTTCGCCGTCGTCCCCCACCCCTTCGCCTCCTCGAGACTCTTCTCCGCCGCCTGCGTCGCCCTCCGCCTTCAGTCCGCACTACGCTCTTCAATGTGATTGTTGTAGTATCATAGCGTGTTCACAACCACCACTACTGCAGCTATACTGCCCATCACTTGCTTACCTCTTTTTTCCCGTCGCCGTCTCTCCGATCGTTTCCTCCGTTTTCAAAACTAAACCTCCCCCACCTCCTGGCCGCACTCTCCACGCTGCTCTCGTCTTCCTCCATTCCACCAACGCACCAAAGCCCCTCCTCTCTCATCACATCCGCCCCATACCGTTCCAATCCGCTCCCTACCGCACATACACAACTCAACGCACCCACGCCTGCACCACTCGCGCTCCACCTCATTCCCCTTCGTGACTACCGTCACCACACATGCGCATTCAGCGGTAGCACAACAGAAGCACGTGCTTCCTTCAGTCACACGCACACACCTCCGCTCCAAACACTCCTATTGACCCATCGCGCGCCGAACCATCCTGCCCCAAAATATCCCTCTTCTCGATCACTGTCAAACATCGCCCGGAATAAACGCCCTTGCTGCCGTACCACAATTTCGACGTCGCCGTCGCTCGCCGTTTGGCAATGCCAGCTCATCCAATCATCGCCTGCTCCATTTGAGTTACAAAAAACGTTGCCCTATTCCCACCACGATTACACTTCCGTGCACAACCCCCACGGACGTTTTACAGGTACACAATACCCGCACCATCATCACACCTCGCCCCCACGAACAAGAACGGAGCATCATGCTCACGTCCGCGAACCGTACACTCATCACACCAATTACGACCCGTAGCGCAACAAAAATATCTCTCCCCTGCCTCGTTTCCAAACGCTCGAAGCGCTTCCGTTACACAACTCGCCACACTGCGGGGTTACAACGATTCCAGTACGACATGGCCACCGCGATTCCGTCATCCGCACAATGCGCCACCCCTGCGACACAATCCGCTTACAAGCAAAATGCTTTTCCCTTCAATTAACCGCTCATCACACCGCGCTCCCTAACCAACAGAACAACTCGTAGCAAATACAACTCTTCGCAGTCCTGTATGCACATTAACCTGAAACATCAAATCTGTTCGCCATGCACCTCCTGCACCGCACACAAGCACCAATCCTCCCTCGCGTCCGTCACGTGTATCCTCCAAAATCTCAGTGCCAGGCCCCTCGTTTCACTCACGCAGACGCACGCTCTGACACACACGCGCGCGCACACACACACACATACATACACACATACACACGCAGCACTGCGCCTTTGCGCACTAAAAACCCCAAATCTCACCATCTAACTCTCCAAGTCCTTAATGAACCAAACCCCCATTTCTCACCATCAACCGTTTCTCGCTAGCAAAAATAGCACAAATCTTCAACCCGTGAATAACCGCCCTCATCTCTCCACCACGTCGCTTCGCTCCCCTCGGCCTTCTCCACCCTCTGAGGTTCGTTACCGTAGTATCGTCTTACAGTGCGTATCCACAATACTCTCGGCAACATCCAATAAGCGGTCAAAGAAAGCAAAACGGAGCAATGTTACCCTTGTAACTGGTATCTCACAGCGTATTGCAAAAAAAAGTCCTTATCGCTTCTCATTCCCGCAATCCACGTCACTCAATGTTATTCCGCGACGTCCTTCACTCTATGTGCTTCGCGCTTCGCTTAGGCACGGTCCGAGTGCCAGCATGCGGAGAATACGGATACCGATAAGCCTTTTGAAAAATATTTATCTCCGATTTCACTGGCTGGAATTTCCACCCGCCTCAGTCCTCATCAACCTCCTCCTTTATTGCTGGATTATGGCTCCCGAGAGAGTAGAGCCTAGCCCTCTAATACGAATACGAAGAGAGAGTATTGCTTCTGTATTTTCTTGATGCATCGAATACGACATCATTCCAGGAGTTGAGACATAGCGAAGTTTGGATACACCCTGCAAAAGACAGGAAACTAGGCATTAGTCAAAGTTGAAAATCTGCACCTGCAGGTAAACCAGTAAAACTGGAAGAGGCGACAAAGCTGCAAAAAGCAAACCCCGCCATCAAGACACAAACATAGACAATGCATCTCGCGGCATATCTCCATGCCACTTGTCTGCCGCCTTTGAGTACTATACTGGGTTTATAACATGTAATGCAACATTACTGAATGTATAGTAAGGAAAGATATATAAATAGAGCTTGCGATATATTGCCGATTTGAAAATTGCTTCCCCCCGTAAGTTTTGGTGCTACCTGAGTTGGCATGTTACCAATTTACTTGCTAATATAGAGCTACAAAGCTAAACCAAGCATTATCTTCACAACTCTTTGAAACAACTTGATAAATTCTTGTTTTCCCCGTCTTTTGACTTCTTCTATGCGAAAGAACATTATAGCAGAAAGCTGTTCTTGAGAGCATGTGCAGTATGTCTCTAAAATTTTGTTACGAGAATATCCTTTTAGGGACACGAAATATGGCGCATCAGAAGCAAAACCGAGTAGTCACATCTAAATCTGAAGGCCTGCGTACAAGTATACACTTTCGCGCATTAACATTAGATTCCAACTCTCTTTCTTCTATTTCTTCGATACACCATCCAAACCATCACTTCATCGACATTTTCTAGGCCCTGCCACACCTATTTTTCTATCATGGCAAGTCAAATGCTTTCTGAAGATAAATTCTGATCTTTATAACTACTTAGACCTTTTTAACCATTTTGAACCGGACTGCATATGTCTACTGACATAAACCTGGGCTGCTAGCGTCATTGGATGATAATCAAAGCGATTGCTACTACAACCACATTTCAGCCCGACAAGTACTCCATTTTCTTATGTGTAGTTTGGTAGACATAAATTATTGCAGCTGGCCAACGACTCCGGACAAAAAAATGCAAAACACGCAACCAAAACTCTCATACACCAGATAATATGACAATCATAACCAGGGAAAACAAGGGGATGCGGCCTTTGGCCACAGGCGGCGCTGCGCGCCGCGTTGGTTTAGTAGCGTTGTTTATTGAGCAGCTTTAGGAGGCTCTCCGGGCACTAGCTCGCTAACGCTCGCAATAGCGCCCGTAGAGCCCCTGCGCTTGGAGTTTCTAGAGCCGTACAGGTTTGTGTGTAGGTGCGTGAATTGACTGTAGTGTAAGCTAATGAGGGTAAAGTAGAACACGGTGCTTTCTGTAGGTGGCCCGCACAACAGTCATTATGAGAGTGCAAACCACAAAATTGCACGCTTTGCTGCTACTGCTGCTGAACTGCATAGACTGTAGGGAGATGTTGCGCCAAGTGGGAGTTGTTCATGCGCATAGAAGAGCATTCAAGGCAGTTTAATTGTACAACGTCTCTAATTCATCACAAACACCACCCTTATAATTGAAAATTTCTCAAAAGTGGACAGAAAAGAAAAACTGGCTTTCAGCTGCGAGTGGTGCTGCGTGCCGCAGTGAAGGAGTGATAACAAGCGGCAAAAATAGTATGAAGTAAAAGGAACTAAGGATTAAAAGCACCTAGTCTACTTCAATGAATAATGAACGCAAGAAATATGATTAAAATTGTTGAAAAATGCAGAACTGAATTCTTGCACAAAAAACGTTCATCATAGCCACAAACCTGTGATAAATAAATGCAATACTAAACACGGATCCGTTCGCAAGCAACTCACTTACAATCAAATTTTGTTAGTATGTTTCATACTAATGTCCGTTAAAACTACTTTCAGTTTTACACGAGCTCAAGTCGTAATCGATGAGCAGTAAGTGGAGAGAAGAAGTTCAAATTGGGACATTGAAACACCTTTGATTCTTGCGACGCATTTCTTGTCGTCAGTGCGCTCTACCATGTATATAGACGGATCACAGTCGTTTTTGGCTACCAAAGTGCAGTCACACTCGTTTTGATTAAAAATAAGTGCAGATCACTTGCGGTACAGACGCACTTTTTCATAGTATGAAAGGTTGAGGCTTGCATATCCTTGGAGCCTTGCGAAGTATATCTCCGATGTAGATAGCTGTGATGCAAAATGGATCTGATTTGGGGCTCTCAGAAGAAACGTGCCCTCTTTTTCCAAGTGAATGGCCAGTGGCTATATTTTAGGTATGATTTTCACATGGAAACACTCAAAGATTCCCCAAGCAGCCTTTATCACGCCCACCACACGCGCAAGCATGTACGCACGAATGTAGTCCCGCACTTGCCGCTGTTTTTGTTGCTCTTTCTGCGTCCTGTCTTATTAGCTCCACTCAGATTGGCACGACCTCCTGAGCTTTGGGCTTCTTAAAGGCGTACTTCATCGAATAGACCACTGCGCCCTCTCCTGGCGTGCGTTTTAAGTTTATATGAGAGCGGTTATTCTTGGTCAGAATTGGATTTTACGGCACAATCTTGAAGTCTTGTGCTCTTCTCATGCCATTCATCACGCGATTCATGCCTTCTTCAATGTACATCTCCGGCACAACCATGTTGCTGTTGTATCCAAACTAGCACCGCCCAGCGCGATTTCGGCAATAGGGGGAGTGGCGATGCATTTGCGTGGAACGAATAAGGCCACGCAGCACGTCTTCTTAACCAGGAGGAGAAACGTCTGCACGAATCAGTTCGTCGATCACGTCAAAGTTTTCAATCACGCCTCCTTTGAGGCACCCAAGGATGTGGTGATGAGGCCCATTGCGTTCTTGAAACTTAAGCTTTAGTGCAAGCCCCAATCATTTCATTCCAAAGGTGTACTCCGAGTTCTTCTCCGAGTCCTTTGTGAAAGCATTGGCGTACTGGTTGTACACCCTCCCAATCAGGTCCGGTCTGTTAAACCGTCGAGGGCGGTTACTCTGTGTGGTAAATGCGTTACGATTGCTGGTATCAATCCCAAAGCGCTGGATGTGCTCTCGCCAGATGTGCATGGTTATTGTAATGAAAAGAGAGGGAAATTCTCTCCGCGCCACGGTTTCCTGTAGATCCATGCGCTTGTTCTCCCAGTACGCTGCTGAGGTGACCGATTCATCGGGCAGGAAGATACGTTCAATTTGCGCGGTATGGGATGGTGACAGTTGGCCAGTTTGCTGTTGTGCTTGCTGGATCTCCTGCTCCTGTACCATACGCGCCTGTTGGTCTCTACAAGAAGCGCAGTCGCATGTTCTCAATGTTTTTGTGCGTGCGGAGCACCCACATGGGCATCAACGATCCACTGTTTAGAAGGATGTTGTATGAGGACAGATGTCGCTTTGCGTTTTTAGTCCAGGTGAGCTTCCGGAGCTTATAATCGTTAACGCTGAGACCTGAGCTTTGCTGTATGGAGTTCCTTTCCTCCAGAAACAGCCTGATGTCAAATGTTTCGTGCTGATCGCCATAAGGGTAGAGAACAGAGAGAGTGCCCTTCTTCGCAAGTTTGGATGCCAGTTTTAAAAATTGGTACCGCAATTGCGAATTGTTTGCGGCATTCGCAATCGCCTCTGCTCCAGCTGCAGCCGCAGTCGTGACTGCAGCCTGCTCTTCCGTTACGGTTCCATCTGCCAAGCGCGGTACTTGGGACTCCACTCGGTACAGGCCAATAGGATCAACTACAAGCGTTCTCATCATGGCTGGGCCCCACCAAGAACATCTTCAGTAAGAGGACCTGCAGCTGCATGAGGAGCACTGATTGTGGCACTTCGGGTTTCTTCGTATCCACGTACAACTACTCCCTGTTCCGCTGCTTGGAAGATTATTTCCACGGCAGTCTCCGGTTTCTGTTGTTGATGTTGCGTGCTAAGCATGGATCCTGAAATTCTTCTCATTACACACCACACTCCGGTGGTCTCTTTGCCAAGCAAAACACAAACGCAATATTTGCAGCTATGAATTTTCAATTTCCAGTCCGGGTATGGGCAGGAGAAGAGCGTGTGTGAGTGCTCGCCGCATCTTCCGCATCACCTTTCACACGCAGTGGAAAGCCTCTCAAACTCTGGAACGCTTGCACGGATGGCTGGATCATTCCAAGCTTCAGCTGCCACGGGTCCCATGCTTCATACACCCAATACATTCCTTGATCTGAACGTCCAGTAGACTGCCTCATCGTGGTATCAACCTGCTTCTGTAGCTGCTGTGGCTTCTGCGGTGGCGGGTGTAAGGAAGCAGGAGTGATCTCATCTTCCTAAACTTCCATGATACATGGCATCTGCTCTTGTTCTTGTTCCGCTTGTCTCAGAGCAGACTGCTGTGGAGGCTGTAAGGGAGCAGGATTGGTCTCATTCTCTTCCAAGTTTATGGTAACAGGCATTTGCTCTGCCTCTTGAGCTTGCGGAACAGCAGGCTGCTGCCGCAGATGTGAGGGAGCAGGAGTGATCTCATCCTCTTCCTCCTCCATTGGAACGGGCATCTTTTCTGCAGGCATCGGTGGTAGATTATAAGGCATAGAAGACGGAGTAATGTGAGAGGGAAGACCTCTCACGAACATGATAAATCCTGGTATCGGAGAGGGCGTTGGTAGGGCTGTGGGAATGGGACCACCCGCCCCAGCGACGTTTGCGATCTCCGCCGCTGCAACTGACGTAGGTGCAGGAGTAATTTCGTCTTCTTCCGCAGCTGAAACAATGGGTCTTTGCACGTGCGTGCCCCCCTCCTTAATCTCCGCTTCATCTGGAGTGGGAAGAACTGGTCATCGTCAAGGTCGTCCAGCCCATGGCCGTGCTCCTTTTCTGTTCACCCGATGTCCTCCATCCTTTTGCCTTGCGCCACCTGCTTTCACCATGGAACCTCCAGAATTGGTTCTGTACCCCCCAGAATTGGGTCTAGACCCTCCAGAATTTTTGTTCTGGCACTTCCGGAACTGGCCCTTAAACCTCCAGAACTTGCCCTGGCATCTCCAGAATTCGCACTGGTACCTCCAGAATCTGCTCTGGCACATCCAGCCTTAGACGGGACCCCTCTAGAGTTCGGACGTTGCCCTTCTCTCGTCATTTTAATTTACGAAAATAAGAAACTGTAATTCTAGGTTTTTAAACCGTGTAGTGCAACGCCCTCAGGGAGGGATTCCTGGTACTTGATTGTTTTCCCGATATTATCGGTTGTGTAGTGTGTATGTGAACTAAGCCCCACAATGGTGGGTATGGACACGTGGGACACGGTTTTGGGTCAATTGGCGGTTGGCCACAGTAGTGGATGTTGCCACGAAATGTGGAGTATTTTAGTTGATTTTATTTATTATTTTCACACCCATTTCTGGGAAGCTAGTACTTAGTGCGACGGCGCACTGCCGTCGCACCAGTAAACCTTCCCCAACATGGGACCCCAACCTGGGGAATTGGCTCTGAGCTTTACCGCCTCCGCGTGTTCTCAACTCCTCCTTGGAGGGAAGCACCGTAGTGTACGGAAGTTCACCCCCCTTGCACATCTAAAGGAGACCCATCATTGGGAGTACTAATTGTTCCAATCATATTGGTGTTTCGCCCTGTATAGGGAGTCCTGTCCACCGGCATTGCCGTATCTACTCGTCGCTCTCGCGACCCACTTCGTCCTTCCTCTTTCCCCTTTTTAGGGTAGCACCTCCCGCTATCCGCGGCCCTCGTGTGCGCATCCGCTCACACACCCCCACTTACGTGAAACATACCTCTACTGAGAATCACACCCCGCTCACGCGGATACCGATTCTTCGCCTTCACCTCCCTGCGCGAGTCGCGACAGGTGTCCCTGGTCTTACAAACCGGCTTCGCCGTGACACCTCTGGGAGGGCTCTACCCAACTGGGTTCACCTCGTGAGAGGAAGATCCCGGACGTCTTTCGGTGTTTTTCCCCTTTGGGGCATTGCACCACAAAGTGGTCTCCCGACCTAGAATCGGTTTTTGTTTTCCCTCTTACGAGGTTTGTTTTCATTCACCGGAAGTTCCGTGATCGTTTCTCGTCGTAACGGTATTTTCTCATGTCGAGAAATCCCTCCGACGCGGAGCCAGTGGTTACGCGTAGTCGCTCCCGCGACAACGCGGACACTTCCGAAGTTCGGTTCGTACCCCGTGTCCCTATACGGACAAGTTCCAGCCGTGCTGGCGCCGCTTCATCGCGGAATGATACCCCCGACCGGGAACCCCGGAACCTCCTTTTGCCCTCGTTATCACCACCGCAGGGGAATGCAGCATCGACTCCGGCTGTTGCCGCAGTGCCCCAGGCACCCCGGCCTGCTCCCGCTGTCGCGGCTTCAAGCCCCCGTGGAACGGGCGATAACACCCCCCAGGGGACTTCCCTGGAATCCCAGGTCCGCGCTCTGTGGACCGCCCATGACACCCTTGTAGGGGAACTAAAATCCCTCCAAGAGGTGGTCTCGGCAACCCCCGTAAAGGACGTCGCCGAGGAACTCCGTATTTTACGGTCTGACGTCAACTCCGTGTTGGAGAGTTTGGGACAACCCGCCGCCTTCATCGAAGGAGTTGAAGCCCGATTTGATCGGATTGGTGCCCGCCTGGAGACGCTGGAGCAGTTCATCCTCATGGACAAACCATCCCCGGGTGATCCGGTAAACGAGGCATCGCACAACGACCAGGTTGCTGGGAAGAAGAAACGCCGTCACCGACGGAAACACCACCGAAAATATTCGGACTCCGATTCTTCGACATCGTCGGACTCATCCCGAAACCATTCGGTTAGCTCGAGCTCCTCGGACTCCGACTCGGAGGACGAGAAGCGAGGCTACTCCTCCCCCTCGAAGCGGTCATCGGCCACTGAAGGTGTGGTCCGAACCCGCCAGAAGGGGAGAAGACACCCCGGTCTCCCAGAATTGAAACCGACAAACCCGGATTACCGGAAGCGTTTATCATACCGGTACTACCGGCTTGAAGATTCGTCACTTGGACGTACGCCCCGTGGTACGGGAAAGGTGCGAGAATGCATTAAGCGAATGCAGCTCTCGCTCCGCAACCAGTATTTTACTGGAGAGGACCCAGTCCTAGTACTGGATTTCCTATCCCGCTTTGTAGCGGAGGCCGATATCCTCGGTATGAATGAGGGACAAGCCTATTTGGCTTTACCGTATTTCTTACGGGGAGTGGCGGAGGACCAATACACCTCTGTCAGAGGATCTTCTCGCGCTTCCGAGGGAGGAGTTACTTGCTGGCCGGAGGCTGTGCAGTATCTTCTGCGCTCCTACGCCACCAACACCGCTATTCAGCAGGCTATCCTCGCGTTGCGAGATGCATGCCAGCGTGCTGGAGAGACCGAGACTGATTACTCGGTGCGCCTTAACAAGGCTTTCCACAGATGTGGTAACGTATACCCCGCTGGGGAGCGCAGTACCATGTTCATTGATGGTCTTGACCCGGCAATCCGGAGTTTAGTTACCCGTTATCGGGAGGACAAGCGAAGGATCACCTACCTCGAGCTGGTCCAACACGCTCGAGCGGAAGGGGATGCACTTCGTGCAAGAACTCCGAACAATCGGTCTAAATCCGCCAAGGCGTTGTTGCTGGAAAGCGAAGCTTCCTCTCTCCCGCTCACCGCGGATGGGAACCCTGGACAGGGATTTGATACCGTGCATTTAGCGCAGGGGGATGGTGTGTCGATACCCACCAGTGAGTTACCGTCAACGACGGAGATGACCCATGATACGGGAACAGAAGATCCCGTTCTATACGGTGGTAACAGTCGGGTTTAACCCCAACGACTCCCGTTTTCAAACGGTCAATCCCGTTATCAACGGCCTGGATGGACTGACACCCGCTCTGCGGTTCGCTTCTCCGATACTCGGAATAATAATCCGCGTGTCGCGGTGCTGGCTCTCATTTGCCACCTGTGCTATGCCCATGGCCATACCTCTCCTCAGTGTATTTGTTCACTGAAGGATATGGCCAAGGTGGTGGCAAATTATGAGGCCCTCACTCCAGAGGAGAAACGTTCCGTCCCGACGGCTTCCTACCTCCGTGCTAAAACGGACTTTTCCCACGCCCTACCACAGACCCCGCGTGCGCGGCAAGCTTCATACACCCCGATTCGGGAGATCACGCAACCATCCGTTGCAACCCCCGCTTATGCGGATAGAAACCCCCGTCAACGGGATGAAGCACTCGTTGTCGAGGAAACCAACCCACCGCCGAAGGCGGAAAACTAAATGAGGGAGTCTCCCCTTTGGGAGAGGCGTCCTCAAGAACGAGGCTGTTGGCGCCCGAGGCGTCCTCGCCTCGCTCCCCGGTGAAAGTCCTCTCGAGGAAAGACACCGCTGACGCGGACTCTGCGCACCTCGGTGTGTTGCGTCGCCCGTGGATACGGAGTAAAAATCCCCGGATTCCCGGTAGAGTCTTGGTCTTGGCCAAGCGCAATTATAAGGTCTATGCCGACCTTGGCCTTGACCCCCAGTTTATGGTGAGGTTTCTCACCGTCCTGGATACAGGTGCAGGCCCCAACTTTGTTGTGGAATCATTGTTACCCCCGCTTGTGCGGTCGCATATCCGCTCTGACGCGGTCCCCGACATTTTGAATGCGAACAACAATCCGTTACAAACGGTGGGCACAGTGGACCTCGTCGTGTGACTTGGTACCTCTGTGGTGAAGTTGGACTTCATTGTTTGCCGTTCATTGGCAGCACCAGTCATACTGGGATGTGATTACTGCGACAGATTTGTCGACGCAATCAGGCCCCGCCTCAGGCGTGTAGAACTTGAAGACGGATCGTCGGTTCCGATTGTTCGCCGCCTGCTAAAGCGGTCCTCTCGGAAACAAGTTCCGCTCCCTGCTGCGCAGGAACCACCGCCCGCGTCCCGCGAGTCCACCAAGCTCCGCGTCGCTGCCTCGGTTTCTATACCGGCTGAGTCCCAAGTCTGGGTGCAGGTAAATTCCCGTCAACACGGTCTTCGGGTTATACAACCCCTCGCCTCGTTGTACGAGAAATCCCAGCTGGCGCTGGCTAATGGAATTGTCTCCATTTCCCTGGATGTCCCTTTCCGGATATTGGTTGCCAACCTTGGCAAACACCCCCAGTATCTGGTCAAACACCAAGTAATTGGGAGTGTAGCCCCCCATCCTATGGGAATGCTGCCAACAAAGATGACAGCCGCCGATGTACTCGGAGTTACCACCTCTTCTGAGGAGTTCGCCCCGCCGCCCGAAGACGTCAAGTCTAAGGAGGGGGAGGAAACCGCTACTTCAGCGCCGAACATACCGAGTAACTCGGAATTGCGAACCACACCTGTTCCACAGGACAATGCTCCATCGAGCAATGACCGGATTGATCCGGAAAAAGCACTTGAAGCGCTGGACTTCAGCCACGTGCCAGAGTCGCACCGCGACAAACTCCGTACTATGTTACGGGATTTCACCACAATGTGGGATGGCTCGCTTGGCTCGCTTGATGCAACGGAACACCGGATCGATTTAATCCCCGGTGCGCGACCGGTTGCACAACCCCCTTACAGGGCAGGTCCGAAAGCTCGGGAAGAGGAGCAGTCCCAGGTGGACAAGATGCTCCGCGCAGGTGTGATTGAGCCCGCTCAATCACCCTGGGCATCCCCAGTTGTACTCGCTTTAAAGGCCGACGGAACCTGGAGGTTCTGTGTCGACTACCGCCGGCTCAATGCCGTGACTGTTAGGGACACGTACCCCATCCCTCGTATGGACGAGTGCATTGACTCCCTTGGAAACGCCACCGTGTTCACGGCCCTTGATGCCAATTGGGGATATTGGCAAGTACCTGTCAGACAGGAGGATCGCGACAAAACCGCATTCACCTGCCATGCAGGAACGTACCGCTTCAAGCGGGTGCCATTTGGGTTAACAAACGCCCCCGCCACCTTTCAGCGTGCAGTAGATATTCTACTCAACCGCTTTAAGTGGCGGAGTTGTCTGGTCTACCTTGATGATATCATCATCTTCTCCAACTCGTTGGACGACCATCTCACTCACGTCCGAGACGTGCTCACCGTACTCCGCGATGCGGGAATTACCCTCAAGTTGAGGAAATGCGAGTTTTTCACAGATACTGTGAAGTATCTGGGTCACATTATCCGTCCTGGACGGTTAGCGATCGAGAAAACTCGAGTCAAATCCCTCGTTGAGGCGAAAGAACCCCGTACTCAAACGGAACTGCGCTCCTTTCTGGGGCTGGTCAACGTCTATCGACGGTTTATCCCGAACTTTTCGGATACTGCAGCGCCCCTGAACGCGTTGTTGCGAAAGGGGAACCCCCCAAAACTGGGAACATTTACGCCCGAGCAATCGGAAGCTTTTAACTCCTTAAAGGAGGCTGTCACACCAGCACCAATCCTACATCTCCCAAAACTTGGGTTGCCATACTCCGTAGCTACGGACTCGAGCGACTACCAAGTCGGGTGTGCTCTTTTTCAAACCACCCCCGAGGGGGAACGACATCCAATTGGTTATTGGTCACGTTCGCCCAATGTTCATGAGCGGAACTACTCCGTATCGGAGAAAGAGTGCCTCGCCGTCGTATGGGCGATGACCACTCTGCGCCCCTATCTTATGGGAATTCACTTCACCGTGTACACGGATCATTCCTCATTGAGGTGGTTGATGAATATCTCCGACCCGTCGGGACGCCTCATGCGCTGGAGACTCCGCCTCGCGGAATATGACTTTCAAGTCATTTATAAAAAGGGTGCGCAGAACACCCAGGCCGACGCTTTATCGCGGTTAACCACAAGTGGGGAAGCCCTCCCAACGGAGGATGATGAAGTCCCATGCTTCATGGCTATAGACCCGGATGATCCGGAATATGCCGTCGAGGCTAGGCCAGAAACCTGGGACGAGGATGCTGATTTTGACGAACTACTCGCATCGCGAGATAAATCTGAGAACCCGTTACCGGGAAACTTTGTACCGGTATCACCGGAAGAAATGATCCGGGAACAATTCGGCGACCGATTCTGTACGAGAATTCGTGCCCGTATCAACGGTGGTGAAGATCTCCCTTTCGGGGTAAACGACAAAGGCTACCTCGTAAGAAAGGTCGAAGCCCGCCCACAGATTGTGGTACCACATTCCCTGCAATCGCGGGTGTTACATCTATCACACTACGCCCCCATTGGAGGTCACCCAGGTGGGAGGAAACTCTACCTAACCCTGCGAAGGGATTTCTATTGGCCCGCAATGGCGGTGGATTGCTACGCAACTGTGCGGTTTTGTAGCGAATGCGCGAAGAATCGCGTCAAACTCCGCAAAAATGCGAAGAAGATGAAACTATTCCCCGCAAGGGCGCCGCTCGAGTTTATTGCGATCGATATTCTCGGACCATTACTCACCACGAAACGTGGAAACAAGTTTCTACTTGTCATTACCGACCGCTTTTCTAAGCTGGTAGGGACTGTCCCTCTTCGGAGGATAACCGCTCTCACGGTGGCCCAGGCTCTGGTGACACACTAGATTTTTGTCTACGGTCCCCCTGTAGAGGTGCTCTCTGACAACGGGAAGCAGTTCGTGAGCAAGTTCTTCCAGGATGTTTGTCGCATCCTCGATGTCAAGAACTTGTTCACGACTACCTACCACCCCCAGTGTAATGGGCAAGTTGAACGGTTTAACCGGACGTTACTCGCGGCGTTACGTTCCTACGTCGCTGACCACCCAACGAATTGGGATCTCTACGCTGATGCGGTAACCTACGCGTACAATACGCAGGTACACCGGACTACCGGAGTTTCGCCATTCGAGTTAGTTCTATCTAGAACACCCCCGCCTGTGGCGCTGGAACCCCAAGCTACCTTGGACAATTTCCCATCTGTGGGTATCTACCGGCAGCAATGGAAGCAATGGCTTTCCAAGCTGGTCCCCGCTGCGCGGAAGTCTATGGCACGGGCCCAAGCCGCTTACAAGCGGAATTTTGACGCTCGCGTGCGAGGAAAACCGTCCCCGATTCGGGCAAATAACTACGTCTTCATCAGGAAGGAATACTACAACCCGGAACGGGAGAAGCGTCACAAACTCTCGCCTGTGGCGGATGGACCCTTCAAGGTGATCTCTGTTAACACCGACACTGTTGTGGTAGAGATGGGGGACACGCACGAAAGGATTTCCCGTGATCGTGTTGTCCTTGCCCCTCCTCCCTCGTCAGAGGTAGTCCTGGATCCAGGCAACCCCGTTTCTACGGACTCCGCTACACCGGAATAATCCGGGAGTACTAGACCTACGGTACTACCACACCCCAGCCGGGGACTCTCAGACCTACCGACTCTGTCGGACTCACCGGCTCAGCCGGGTAATTCGGGCCCCTCAGCGCCCGCCCCTACCACGTCTGCCCCACTGGCGCGCATCTATACCCGCCAGGCGGGGAATGTTATCCCTTATCCCGCCGCTGCGTCTAAGGAGGGGGAGGAGAACACTCGTTTTCGAGGAACGATATCACCGTCGCAACGGGAAACACACGGTAACATACGGAACACTGACCGTGGAGCACGGAGTATGTCATGCGACACTAATCCCCCGTTCCCGGGCAGTGCTGTGCAACAGGAACCAGACGCGCAGGCCCCGCAAAAGCGGCAAATACACCGTTTGTCACGGGAAAACGAGAAGCCTCACTCCAATACCGCAGCAGCGGAAAGGCAATCGCCCGATGCCTCGAAGCCGCCGTTGGCGGAAGTCCCCGCGGAAGCGGTTCAATCAGGTCGATCAGACCCGCGCCCTGCGGAGAAGGGGCGCCCAGATACGCCGGCCTCACAGGGGAATACTCACACCCCTCTTGGGGAAAAAGGCGGCCAAGCTGCAGTCGAAGCTTTAAGCCCTGGCTCGCAAGCACCGGAAACGTCTCCCGTCGTTGACGGAATCAAAGCCCCCGCTACGGGGAATAATTTGCGCCAACCCCCGCATCGCTGCGGCGAAGAACCGAGAAACTCGGGAATAACGCGCGCCATCGCACGCTCGAAACCGGTCGTACCGGACTCTGCTCCTCCTCACGGAGATGGTGCACTGTGCTCAGCGGCCATTCCCCTGAAAAGGGTGTCATCGGCACCTGCCCAGCACCCCCCAAAGGGGAATTTTGACCAAAATACCGGTGTACCGGAGTTAGCCCCAGGCAACCCGTCAGTAGCCGGGGACACCACGGCGTCGCCGGAACGTATGGTGCAGAGCGCTCGTGCGCCTGGCAGGGAGGCGGTTTGCCACCCAATCACCGTGTCGCACGGGACCCCCCAGGGGATTGTGGAAATGCCGATCCCGCAGGAGCGGTCATCTTCCAGCAAACTCGCGGTTCGTGAGCTCAACCGCGAAGGCGGAGCCCAAGTCCCCCGCCGACTGGCGGTTCGCCCGGCCTACCGTGAAGACGGGAACAACGACACCCCAATGGGGAACGACTTGCCGGTGAAAACCGTGACACCACACACCCTCTTGAGGGATATTTTCCCGCATGAGCAGCGGCCACTAGGACAGCGCACGGCAACGTCGGAGTTATCGCCGAACAACCTGCTAAGGGACATTATACCGCACAGTGGGCAGCCCCCGCAGGGAAGTACAACCACCACCCGGCACGGCCGGCAGGTCTACGAACGAGAGTTCGTAGTAGACCGACTTGTCGGACACACCTGGGACCAGGATGGTATTCTACAATACCGCGTCCGCTGGTACGGGTACAACCCCAGTGGGGATACGTGGGAGCCAATCGAACACCTCCCACGGTCGCAGGTCGTGCGATACCACCGTCAAACGGGAACTGCAGCTCCAGCCACGCTGGTAAATGCCCAAGTTGGGTAACGTTGCCGCGCGAGCGGAGAGCGAAAGTAAAGGATAACAAGACAAGGTCCGTCGAAGACGTGGAACTCAAACGAGAATTACCGTTCTAAACGGGAAAGTTTATTCAAGGGAGCAGCTAGCTCCCCACAACACTATACTACACTGCTGGCTATGCCAGGAGAGAAGAACTAGGAAACAACGGCTGGGGTATCAGGGGCTGGTGACTCTGATGCAGAGGAAATTACCGGAGAACCGGAGACGGCGCACGCGCTTTTATCACCCATTTTCGTCTGGGAACCCTCTGCGTCCGCGGTCGTTTTCCCGTCTTAGGGGGGGATATGAAGTGCAACGCCGTCAGGCAGGAATTCTGGGTACTTGAACGCTTTCCCGATATTATCGGTTGTGTAGTGTGTATATGAACTACGCCCCACTATGGTGGATATGGACACGTGGGACACGGTTTTGGGTCAATTGGCGGTTGGCCACAGTAGTGGATGTTGCCACGGAATGTGGAGTATTTTAGTTGATTTTATTTATTATTTTCACACCCATTTCTGGGAAGCTAGTACTTAGTGCGACGGCGCACTGCCGTCGCACCAGTAAACCTTCCCCAACATGGGACCCCAACCTGGGGAATTGGCTCTGAGCTTTACCGCCTCCGCGTGTTCTCAACTCCTCCTTGGAGGGAAGCACCGTAGTGTACGGAAGTTCACCCCCCTTGCACATCTAAAGGAGACCCATCATTGGGAGTACTAATTGTTCCAATCATATTGGTGTTTCGCCCTGTATAGGGAGTCCTGTCCACCGGCATTGCCGTATCTACTCGTCGCTCTCGCGACCCACTTCGTCCTTCCTCTTTCCCCTTTTTAGGGTAGCACCTCCCGCTATCCGCGGCCCTCGTGTGCGCATCCGCTCACACAACCCCACTTACGTGGAAACATACCTCTACTGAGGATCACACCCCGCTCACGCGGATACCGATTCTTCGCCTTCACCTCCCTGCGCGAGTCGCGACAGGTGTCCCTGGTCTTACAAACCGGCTTCGCCGTGACACCTCTGGGAGGGCTCTACCCAACTGGGTTCACCTCGTGAGAGGAAGATCCCGGACGTCTTTCGGTGTTTTTCCCCTTTGGGGCATTGCACCACAGTCCTCTTGCAATAACGTGCCCTCTAAATCTTGAAAAAGAGCGTCATATGCATCCGCTAGATTCTCAACCGGCTCCTTTGCCTCAGCACCTGTGGTTCCAATTTTGATGCCAGACTTTGGCACATAGTCGAGAATCATTACAGTCGTGGCGTGCTTGCCCATCTGCTGAATGTCCACTTGAGACACAGCTTTGAGAACCTCTATTGAGTGTTTGTGAATCCACACTATTGCCGTGACATCTACTTAGTGTGGTCCACAGTAATAAACCCACCTCCTATTTAGTGTAGACAGCGAATTATTGTGGACCACACTACTTTCTGTGTCCTTCACAATTTTCGGGGATTCAAAACTAGCGCGGTTTACACTAATAACAGTGTTCACCTGTACTTCTGAAAAACGAAAAACAGTGACCAAAAAGAAAAGCAGCAAACTGTCAGAATGCTTTGCCAATTTCTAAGAGGAGAATAAGCAGACAGTTAATGTATAGTAGAAAGTATCGTATGTTAAAGGCAAACCCCATCGCTGCTACAAATTAACATACTCGTGTTCATAAAGGAGAGAAAACAGTACCTTGAACAATTGATCTTAAGCAGAATTTGGAAAGCGTTTGGAAATATATATAGCATAGTTTTATATTCGAAAATGAAAACAGGCAGCATAACTTTAAGTAGAAATCAAATACTGACAGTATTCTCTATCAAATTGTAAACTCCACCAATAATAATGGGTCATAAACACGCCTTTGCTAAGAACGAGTTAATTTAAAAGGCCAACCACGGGGAGTAAAAGTATTTATCGATGCCTTTCAAGCGAATACGAAAGCATAGTTTTGATATGTATTTAGGGTTTCTAAAAACCCCTAAAAAACCCGGTAATGAGAAAAAGCGCTTAGTAATAGTATCTGAATGGACATTTTTTCTGCAACCTAAACTTGTAAGTTAAATTTTATATTCAGTATACATAAGCAAATCATCGATCAGCATTGAAATATTTACCTGTTGGGGTTTTTCCAATAATAGCTATGTGAGTTGTATGGTGGGCCTTACTAGCCAAACAGAAACAATGTACATTTTTGATGCTTAACTACTCAAGAATATTATACCTGGAAGTTATGCAGGACAGAAATTTTACTCCTGTACTTCGAAATGTATGAAAACAACTTGAAGATATCGTAAAACAGCTATGGTAGTCTTTTGAGAAATGAAATCTGCATTTAAAGTGATGAAGGCAACTGTAAATGAGTTTTATGATAACTTTGCCGTCTTTGTAGAAGCTGCCACAGATGTAAACGCTTAATTTGAATGACACAATATAGAAACTTTTAATGCGGATCAAGTACAGAAACGGCTAGACCTAGTTCGAAAAGAGATGCCAGTGAGCAATCAAAAGCCGTAGAATAAATAGATGAAACTGCAAACATCTCTTCAAAACCCATATTGGTGATGGATCTAGAAAGCGCATAGAATATTCAAGATACAACAACTATAAAACATTTCTGCTAGATTTTAAATATAGAAAAGTACCACTAATTATTTTTGAAGGAAAGCCGACGGAACGGCCTTTGTGTGTGAAATTAAATCTGAAGCCCACAAAAGTAAACTTGATTCTCACAGGAAAATTGGGTGTTAAAACAATGCATAAGGCGTCGATAGTTGTTGAAATCGAGCCCATATAGTAAAGCATAGAAACGTTTGGATTCATACCCTATGAATAAAAGAGTACATTACTGAGGCTGAACTGGAATTTGTAGAGACTCCTGCTGTAGTGAAATGTGAGCCAACTGAAGGGCATGCGACTAATCGCATAATTTGTATCACACGACCGATACCATAAGTTCTTCTGCGTAAGGTGCACGTAGCCTTTTTTTGTTTTGCGATATCTCGTACGGTACGTGTGAGTCATGGCTACAAGATCTGCAACGACAATTTCTGCGGCGTTATTGGAACACTCCTGAAATCACAATTCAGAAATTGCAACCGCACAAATTGTGATTAAAGTACTTTCAAAAGTGATTTTTGCACGCGCGAAGACGCTGTTCTCTTAGAAAGGGTACCCCCTTTGAAGTACACCTTTTCGACGTATCAAATCTGGCGCGTTGGGCGCTGGCGCCTGGTGCAGCGCTTTCCAGGCAGCCGATCGCCACGCCCGTCAATGCTCTCTCGCCTCTCCCAGCTATGGATTCGCGCTATAAGCTGCTCTCAGCCCTGTCATCCCTTCCGCCGTGCTTTCGCACCAAAAATGGCTCTGGGCGCTATCATTGCTCCCCTCGCTTTGATTCTGTAGCATTTCGTCTAGTAATGGTTCAAATCGCTGAGAGTGGTTAGGTTATGGGGGTGCCACTCATAAATTGCACTGTAATCGTGCGACGGTCAAGCTGTTTATGAGAAGAACCCTTCACAGGTGGATTAATGATAGACACTGGTTGTGGACAGCCCCACGTGTGTGGCGGGCTGATGCCCAAATTTAGTATATTTCTAGATCTTTATATTGGGAATTCCCACTACACCAATTAGTGCAGCTGGTGCAGCTGCTGGCGGCGGCTCACTCAGAAAAGGAGACAGGCACCCATTGCCCTCAACTTAGAGGATCCTTCTGACCAAGATGTCATAGGGCCCTGCCTTCACGGAGCCTTACCGGCATAGCGGGATTGCAGCATTGCTCGAGGTCTCCCCCTTTGATTGTGCCATGTTTTCCGCTATTTCGGGTGTGTCGTTGTCCGTGGGTTGTTGTAGCACAGGTTCCCATGTGGATTCCCGCTCTCCGCCTCATCCCACATTGGGATCTGGATCTCATGACCGTGACACATTCCTCGTCACCCTCGTCGACCTCCACTCGTGCTCGTGTGATCTCTGACCCCCTCGGCCTCTAGGATAGTTGCCCGCAACGAAGTGCCCGTCTAGTATGGTTGCTACTGTGGATACTCCACTACCAAGCCTTTACAGTCGATGGGGTTTTTAGGGGAATTTAAATCTTTCTCCTCAGCATTGTTTGTGGTGCAATACCACGTGCGGAAAGGATCCCGCGACAGCGTCAAAGTCACCAAAGGTGTCTGAGCCTTGCTCTCTTAGTAGGGGCGGCTCAGAGGTAGAGCCATCCGAATGTGACCAACACGAGTCGGATGTAGGACCGAGCGGTCATTTCTCGCACAGCGCACGGAAGTGTGGGGATAATCGGATCTAGCGCTAGACGGACAGTCGATTAGTGTGCAACCCGGTGTTGCCGTTGGTCTGGTGGAATCCACTGCATGCCTCAGGGTGGCGAGTGGAACACCCATGAATGAGGGAACGATCCATACAACGGTATCCTCTGGGACAAAGCAATGAGGTGTGGGGAACGAGCCACACTGCGGGCGCAGACTCGTGACGAGCAATAAATATCCCGAGACGTCGGGGCCAAACCTGGACACAGGGCGGAGTAGAAATAGTCCGTATGACGTTAAACAGAAACAAAAACAACAAAAGAAAACAGAAGATAATCCGTAAGTAACGGTGATATCACTCCTTGATGCGCAAGGGGGATGACGGAGCCGGATCGGTAGCAGCACTCCCCTTGATTGAGGTTGTAGCCGTATACCAACGGTCAAAGTCAGAGCCAAGACCCTTGTTAAGGTTTACTTCCGTCGGGTGGCGGCAAGTGCCGCCACCTAAGTACGGCCACTGCAGTGTGGATTACTAACTAAAAATAACTAACTACCCCGGGTGCACCGTCCCTGAAATCCACGTGTACGTGGTGGCCCACTTGGCATGAGCCGCCCGCTCAGGCGGTGTGCACTACACGTGTTACCCACAAGAACCCCCTTCGTAGGGGCACCTCCCATATAATGGGTTAGCCCAACATACCTCATGTATTCCGTATCCCAACGGCTAACCACGCATCTAATATGAAGAGCGATTTAATTCCCTCTACCTCCAGAGGCCATTGCACCACATCTCCCCCTCTTGCGTCGAAAACAACGGAACAGCTTCGGCGAATTCCATCCCAAGATGGCCATACATAACCGAAAGGACTCGGGCGATGCAACCGACTCATCGAAGAGCCAACGCAAATTCGCGCTTGTTCCTTACCATCCCCTTCCACGCCATCCAACGACGGCTGCGATGAGCTCCAACCAACCACCAAACAACCCGTCATCGGGTCCTTCCTCTCTGCGAATCCCGCAGTATCCGAGGCGCACTCCGACTGCTTGGCTGTATGTCCCCGTGCAGTCGCGGTTTCGTTCGGCTCCCTTGCCACCTCCGCTCGTGACGCCTCCACCATCGGTGGCTCCGAGTGATGACATCCCCGCAGGTGCGGGTCAACCAAACCAACCTTGCTTCCACGATTGGAGCGACGTGCGTGGCGTGTCGATGTCTACCGCTTCCAGTGGATGGCCAACGTATGGCGCTTTGCGCATCCGGACTCTGGCGATGCATTCCGAGTGGTTCGCTCGGGCTCCTTGATTCGATCCCGAGGCTGTTCGGGACACTCCGCTCATCGATTCCTACGCGGCGGACGGCATCCTACCCGGTAGGCTACCAGTAAGCGTTGTCCGGTCGTGGAACCGGTTGGCGCACGTTGCGCTCCCCACGCCACTACTGTGGTGGGCATCAAAAGAAACCGAACATCGGGCGAGAAGTGAGATGGCCCGATTGGGCTATCGCCGATACCATCGGTTGGCAAACGAAGTCCCCGTCTCGTCGGGTTATGGGTTCGACGTCGCGTATTACCGTACTTACGGAGAAGCTTCCCACGGAGACAGTTTATACGGGGCGATACCAGAGTTGGACCAGTACTCTGAAAGCGTTCAGCCGTACCAGGACCTGGTTCTCTGGACACGACCGATTCTCTGTGCTGAGTTCCGGTACCTCCGCAATAGTTCACGCGGTGAGTTCTTCGAGATGGTCCGCTTTGGGCGGAAGCAACGTTCCCAACGGGGGCTCCTGGTACCATACCAGCACATCGACATCGAATGCCTCTCGTCGAGGGCCTGGAATCGATACGTTCCGCTGCCGTGCTTTTGGACTGCGGTGGAAGTCCCTCGAGGGTGCAACGTTGAGCTGCCTCCGTGTCTCACGTACGTGTACTCACGGGTCTTGCACAATCACCCTCGCGGTCTCTAAAGTCTTCTAGCGACGGAGTGGACCGTCCGAGTTGCAGCCTTCCTCCTGTGGGAGATGTACGACAAGTACTGGGTCTGGTTCATTCCAGAGTTGCTCCGCCATTCCATTCGCAGTTTGGGTCTCCCCGAGGTACTCAGTTCTGAGCGTAATGCGCGACAAGCCACCGGATTGGTGGACGTGATCGACCAGGTCGACTGGGACACTGTACCAGCAACTCAAGAGTCAGAAGGGATCCGCCGTCGGTGGGATAAATCAATGTTGTTCACCTCGAAAGCGAGATTCTCCCCGCCATGGAGGAGCGCACGTATCTTTGTACAAAAGAGATCACTGAACTGTTCTCGAATCATCTCCTCCGTCTCAACCGGTACGTAATTTCCCGGTATGGGCTTCTCAGCCTCCTCGCTCGAGGGGATTAGTTTGTCCAATTCAGCGTCCATATCCAGATCTTCTGGCCATTCCGGATCTTCCGGTGTAGCTCCGTCCACGACTTAGCACGGTATCTCATCGTGATCCGCATTGGCGAGGGCTTCGCCACTTGTGGGCAAACGCAACAGTGCGTCAGCTTAGGTGTTCTTAGTCCCCTTCTTGTAGATGACTTGGAATTCAAATTCCGCTAAGCAGAGCCTCCACCGCATCATGCGGCCAGATGCATCTGATATATTCATCAGCCACCTCAACGAGGATTGATCCGTGTAAACGGTAAATGAAACTCCCATGAGATATGGGCGAAGTGTCGACAGAGCCCAGAAAACTGCAAGACACTCCTTTTCAGAGACGGAGTAGTTCCTTTCATGCACGTTTTAGTGAACGTGACTAGTACCTGATGGGGGATCGTTCCCCGTCCGGGGTGGCTTGGAATAGAGCACATCCAACCTGATGGTCGCTTGCATCCGTGTCCACGGAGTAGGGTAATCCCGGTTTGGGCAATGCCAAGATTAGTGCTGAAATGACAGCCTCCTTCAAGGAGTTGAAAGAAACTCTTTGAGGGGGGGTAAGGGGGCCCAGTTTTGGTGGCTCTCCCTTCCGCAGGAGCGCGTTCTGGGGAGTGGCGACGTCCAAAAAATTCGGGATGAAGCGTCGGTAGACGTTGACCAACCCTACAACGGAGCACAGTTCCGTTTGAGTACGGGGTTCCTTCGCCTCGGTGAGAGACTTAACTCGAACTTCCTCGATTGACAACTGTCCTGGACGGATAATGTGCCAAAGATACTTGATAGTGTCAGTGAAAAACTCGCACTTCCTCAGCTTGAGGCTAATTCCTGCGTCACGCAGCACGGTCATCACGTCCTTGACGTGGTAGAGATGGTCGTCCAGGTTGTCGGAGAAGATGATGATGTCATCCAGGTAAACCAGGCACCTCCGCCACTGAAAGCAGCTCATCAAAATGTCGATGGCGCGCTGAAAGGTGGCGAGAGCGTCGGTTAAACCGAACGGCATCCGCTTGAAGCGGTACGATTCTGCATGGCAGAGAAAAGCCCTTTTGTCACGGTCTTCCTCCCGGACGGGGACTTGCCAATATCCACGATTGGCATCCAAAGCCGTGAACACGGTAGCGCTCCCCAGGGAGTATATGCATTCGTCCATACGAGGAATAGGGTACGTATCCCGTACCGTCACGGCATTGAGCCGGCGATAGTCGATACAGAACCGCCAGGTTCCATCGATCTCCAAAGCCAGTACAACTGAAGATGCCCACGGCGAATGAACCGGTACAATAACTCCAGCTCGGAGCATCTTATCCACTTGAAACTGTTCTTCTTCCCGGGCCTTTGGTCTTGCCCTGTATGGGGGTTGCGAGATTGATCGCGTGTTTGGCAACAAATCAATCCGATGTTCGGAAGCATTAATCTCTCCAAGAGAGCCATCCTACATCGTGTTTAACTCCCGTAACATGTCTCGCACACGTTCACGGTGTGACTCCCGTACATGACCGAGGTCAAGTCCTCCAGAGCCTTGACAGGATAAATTCTATCATAGCTCGTGGGCCCATGCGTTCCTGTTTCAGGCGTTTATTCTGAGGTGCTCGGTGAATTGTCCGCTGCTGCGGTAGCCTCCTCCTCCTCCTCAGACACGACGACGTCGGAGTTCGAATCTTCTGTAGGGGCAACAATTCCAAGTACATCGGCAGCAGTAGTCTTCGTTGGAGGCATAGCCAACGGATGCCGGGTTACTTATCCAATCAATTTGTTCTTCACCAGATACTGGGTCTTCGTGCCAAGATTGGCGACAAGCAGCCGGAACGGGACATCCGGAGTCACATTGACAAAATCCGTTTGCAACGGCAAGTTGATACTTCTCGTACAACGAGGCAGGGGGTTGTACAACCCCAAGACCGTGTTGACGGGAATTGACCTGCACCATAACCTGTGTCTCAGGCAGAATAGAAACCGATGCCGCAACGCGAAGTTTTATGGACTCCCGTGCAGCGGGGGGTGGTTTCTGCGCAGCAGGTAACGGAACTTGCTTCTGCGATGCCCGTTTAAGCGGTTTGCGAACAATGGGGACGGTTGACCCGTCGTCCAGTTCACCCAGTTTCTGGCGGGGCCTGATGGCGTCGATGAACCTGTCACAGTAGTCACATCCCAGTATTACTGGCGCAGCGAGCGAGCGGCAAACAATAAAGTCGAGCTTCACCACCAAGGTGCCCAATCTCACGACCAATTCGATTGTTCCTACCGTTCTCAACGGATTTTATTTCGCGTCGGCGACGTCAGGAACCGCGTCGGTGCAGATGCGAGACCGCATTTGCGGGGACAGCGTGGATTCCACGATGAAGTTCGGACCAGCACCTGTATCCAGCACAGTAAGATAACTTACCATAAACTGGTGGTTCAGGCCAAGGTCAGCGTAAAATTTATAGTTTTGCTTGGCCATAATCAGGACTCGATCCAGGATCCGGTTATTCTTCACCCGTATCCAAGGACGACGCAGATCATTGAAGTGTTCTGAGTTCGCGTCAGCGGTGTCTTTCCTCGAGAGAATTATCACCGGGGAGGGAGGTGGCGGCGCCTCGGGCGTCGTCAGCCTCAACTCTGAGGACGCCTCTCCCGTTGGGAAGACTCCCTCCACTAGTTTCCCTGGGCAGGGTCAGCTGCGGGCTGCTGCCCAGGTTCCTCGACCACGAGAGCATTAGCCCTTTGATTGGGGGGTCCCGCGTGAGCGGTGTTTGGATCGCGCATCTGCGGATTGGAACGAACCTGCTGTGCCGCAGCATACCGCGCAGGCGTGACAGTCGGGAGAGCGTGAGCGAAGTCCGTCTTGGCGCGAAGATACGATGCTATCGGAACAGACTGCTTCTCCCGCGGATTGAGTGCCTCATAGTTTCCCATGACTTTGGGCATTTCTCTCAAATAGTGTAGACACTGCGGTGCAGTATGCCAATGCATGTAGTATAAGTGGCAAGTGAGTGCCAGCAACCCACGTTGGTTCACATTCGGAGCTTCGGCGATTCGTACCGCGGGGCGGTTATCAACCCAACCTGGAAGTTGCTGACGAGTCAGTCCAGTTGCATGGGGGAGCTGCGGTGGTGAAACGCGATTGTTCCCCATGTAGAACAGCGACCCGTCCTGTGCCGTTTCAAAAGAGGCATCCGTCGTCGACGGCAAGTCCACAGTTGGAATTGAAACTCCATCACCATGGGAAAGCTGTACGTTATCGTACACCTGTGGGGGCTGGTCGTCCGCTAAAAGCGAGAGGGACTGAGAGCGGTCCTCCGCCATCACAGCCCGTGCGGGTTTCAACCTCGCCTGAGAATGCCTCGCACGAAGTGCGTCACCTTCCGCTTGTGCGGATTGGACAATGTCGAGGTAAGGAGCCCCCGGCTTGTCTTCTCGGTGGTGAGCAACAAGCGTCCGTATGGCAGGATTGAGCCCACTGATGAACATCGTCGAGCGCTCCCTTTCGAGGTAGAAATTGCCACAACGGTGGAACGCCTTGTTCAGGCGAGTTGAGTATTCATTCTCAGTCTCGCATGAGCGCTGACACGTGTCTCGCAAAGCGATTATAGCCGACCAGATGGCATCATTCGTCGCGTATGACCTGAACAGGTACTGCACTGCTTCTGGCCAGCATGTAACTATTCCGTCGGAGGCTCTAGATGAACCTCTAACAGAGTTGTACTGATCTTCAGCAAGTCCCCGTAAGAAATATGGCAGCGTGATGAACGCCTGTCCTTCACTCATGTCCAAGACATCTGCTTCCGTGACAAAGCGGGAAAGGAAATCCAATACCAAGATTAGGTCCTCCCCTGAAAAGGTGTGATTGCACAGCGAGAGCTGCATTCGCTTGATGCAATCTCTAACCTTCGCCGTACTGTAGGGCATGCGATCCAAAGAGGAATCGCCAAACCGATAACATCTGTACGAAAGTAGCTTCCGATACATCGGATCCGTCGGTTGAATTTCCTTCAAACCAGAGTGCCATCTCCCCTTGGTGCGGGTAGTAATATCCACGTGCGTGGCTATAGACCGTTTAGAACGGGAAGAGCGCTCACGTGAGCGAGGGCGTTCCCGGAAACGGGCTCGTCGTCCGCGACTGCGGTCAGAACTGCGACCAGGTCAGTGACGTCCACGCCGAACACGGCAGTCCTCATCGCTAGATGAGTCCAAGGAATCGGAACCACCCGAGTGACGGGAAGATCTCGACAAAGACGAGCAGTCGGATTCGTAATTTTTACGTTCCGACTTCCGCCTGTGGCGGTTACTTCCCCCAGCATCGTGCTGGTCGCGATGCAATGCAAATGGAGGCCGGTCTTTCGGAGGATTGTCCATTAAAATGGTTTGTTTCAACGTCTCGAGACGGGCTCTCACGCTACCAAAGCGGTCTTCCATTCCTTCCACGAAGGCAGCGGGTACTCCCAAACATTCCAACACTGAGTTCACGTCAGACCGTAATGTACGGAGGTCCTCGGTGATCAAATTTGCAGGAGTTTCCTAGACTACCTCACGTAGGCTTCGGAGTTCCCCTACAAGGGCGTTGTGAGCGGCTCGCAGAGCGCGAACCTGGTCTTCCAGGGATATTCCTGGGGGGTGTCGGATCTCGTTGAACGAGATTGTCCAGCCACGGTAGCGGGACTTGAGTGAGCCAAGGGTAGCGCACCAGGCGCGACTGAAGCCGGGCTAGCAACGTCCTCCGGGACAGCCGACTGGGTCGGAACATTCCGGGTTTCCCGAGGTTGATCCGCAGGCTTTGCGACGGCTCTCGTGGCAAGCGAGGAGCCTCCGCGAATCGGTACCTTGGAAACGAACCAATCGTCGGAGGCCTCCTCATCACGTGAGCGACTGCGTGTTACGACAGGCTCTGTGTTGGAGGGCTTCCTCGACATCCTTTAAACCGTTACCATGTAAAATCACGGAGCTTCCGGAACCGAAACCTCAAAGAGGGAACAATACACGAAATTGGTAAAGGTTTCTAGGTCGGGAGACCACTTTGTAGTGAAATGCCCGCAAGCGGGAAAACACTCCGAAGATGTTCGGGATCTTCCTCTCACGAGGTGAACCCAGTGTAAGAGCCCTTCCACAGATGACACGGCGAGGCCGGTTGTAAATCGGGGTCACCCTTCGCGACAAGCGTAGGAAGGTAATTAGAGGCCGGTTTTCGGTAATGCTCCAAAGGAGGCAGGTGTCAACACGGTTTTGCACACACGACGGTAAGTCGGTATGAGCCACGACATTGGGAGCTGCCCAAAAAGGGAAAAGGAAAGGAAAAGGAAAGGGAAAAGGGGAGAGAATGGAGTAGGGGTGCGAGTCACGAGAAGGACTCGGGCGCGAAGCGGCAGGGCCGGACAAACCGTATAGATGGGCAAAAACCACAACAGTGGGTAATAGTATCCCAAATATGGGCTTTCTTAGGCGAGCAAGGGGTTTGAGTGACCATTTACAACGGGATACCTCTCCGCAATGGAGTTTAGTGCCGCGGAAGGTGAGAGCACTCAGAGCCAAGTTCTTGGAGTAGAAAAACCTTGTTGGGGAAGTGTACTGAGCGCTGCACTAAGTACAGTAGACTACCCAGTGTAATAGCTAAATAAGTAAATAAGTTGTATCTAGCCCGCTATCCACTACTGTGGTGTACCCGTGTAACACGCGCAGATTCTCTCCGAACAATATTCTCTTTCCGCCCAAGCTTCGACATGATACTGATAAGGTCCAGTGGCGTGAAGCCGTCTTCGACTGGGCTATCAACCTGAAAGCTTGCGCATCAGCAGGCGACAAGAGGGCGAAAGGTGCTGCAGCTACACTCGGAATGACTCTGTATAGGTCACTCGAACTCTCGAAGAAGGAATTCGTGAAGAAAGCGGTTAGGACAGGGGAAATTATTCTCTTCTCAAACGACGAAAATGATAAGATTGATCAGATGGATGTCGTACGCCAGATCGTACACCTTGTAGCACAAGACTCTACTGTTGACAGGCTTAAGAGGGTTGTCAAGCTCTACGAAGAAGTGAACAAGTGCAAGCGTAACAAAGGAGAATCAATCTTGGATTACCTCGAAAGATTTGCAGGACCAGCTATGTCCTATTTCAACCTCACGAATGCAGACGACCAGTCTACCGAAAGTCAGAACTTTGCAATAATTTTGCTACTGAACGCTGGACTGACATTTCAAACCTTCAGCAACATCATCAACAATTTGGTTGTATCTGTGAAATCGAAGGATGTTTCTGTGTCGGGGACTACACTTCTAAGTACGGAAAGACTTATAACTGTAATCGATACACTGAAGGATTTGCAGGGAGAGTCTTTGAATGAGGAGATCACGTCGAAAGTCAGGGAGTGTAAAAACAGCTTGAAAGCGGCAATTGACCAACAATCGAAAGTGTCTGAAAGTAAAACGATGACGCATCGCATTGGACACACGGATGCAATCAGAGCCCTTGAAGAAGTTAATTTGGGGGAGCGCGAACTGCGTAATACGCCCAAAGAAGACGAAGAAATGCAAACATCAAAGTCGTTCTACACCAATTCCAGAAACAAACGTGGCCGCCAGTCTTTGAGGAAAAGAAATGAGAGGGTAGTCAATGAAGCAGAGAAGGATACGGAAAAATCAGATCACCCGCAGAATGAAGAGCAGCGAGAGAAGAAGCGTCCGAAATGGGAAAAGGCCTCACACACGAAGGAGAAAAAGAACTCTTTTTTTCAATAAGAAATTCGGGGATAGACCCGAATCCCGTACTCGATGAGGGAAACCCAGTATCATCTGGAGGCATATCGTCGGCAATTCTACTCTGCGAAGTCATGGGAATACCATCCAGACCTGAGAGAGCAAGACATAGATATCAAAGAGGCTGGGGACACCAAGGCTTAAACCCAGAGATCGTAGTCTGTTCATGGACTGCTTCTTTTCAGGACGAGAATAGCAACCCAACTGAAGTCCATTTCGACCTGTTTAATGACGACTCACCGCTTACACTAGGCATGGATGTGCAGCAGTATTGCACGACTGATTTCCTACGGAAACCGCCCACTCTCACTATCAAAAGACCATCAGACTCCGGACCGCGGGTGATTCGACTATACACATCTGGAGAGTCTCGATTTAAACTGCGAAGAAGGATTCTTATTGTACCTACAGTTAAGGCAATGATGACAAGAGCAGTAAGTCAATTGAGACCCAGAACGCTTGCTAAGCGACTGCATAGGTTGACACATGCACCATCGGACGATTTGATCGACATGTGCGAAAGGGCTGGCAATTGCAGCAACGAACTGAGAAAGGAGATACGAAAGATTACCTCAGAATGCATCGTATGCACTCGTAGCGGTCTGCCAGTCCCACCGAAAAATATATCCGTGTCGCACGTGAATCAAGCATTTAACGTCGAAATACAGGTCGACTTCACGTTCGTAACAATAAGGGAGACAAAGTACACAGTAATGCATCTAGTCTATGCAGGGACAGGTTATTCCGAAGGAGCAATTGTACCTAACCGCGATGCAAGAACGATGGTCCGTGTCCTGGAAATGGACTGGCTGAACAAACACGGCGAGCCACGTGCTCTTTCAGCGGATAACGAGTTCGATAATAGAACATTTTCTCGACATGTAAGGAGTAGAGGTATCCTTTTCAAACCGAGACCAGCACGTAGGCACAACAAAACAGGAATCGTAGAAAGAAAGAACAGTGTCGTCAAGCGAATAATCGAGAAGCTACAGCTTGATAACACTGAAGCAACGGGTGCAGAGGTACTATCAAGGGTCGTCTTTCTTTCGAACATGTTCACAGGGTCAAAATTGCTAAGCTCATTCGAGTTAGCACGTGGCTACGATCCGTTGATACTGGGAGTTCCAACGCGAATAGTCACGGAGGAGTTAATGGAGGCGTACAGGAAACAATCAGCGACCAGAGCACTACAAAAACCTTTAAAGGGTGGCGACCATTCAAAGCTCGGATCGAACGCTATAAAACCAGGTGATGAAGTCTTCCTCTTTTACAGGAGCAGTAAGCAGAACGAGCCCGACGAGTGGAAGTAGGGGGTTTTTGCAGAGGTCTCCGATCACATCGTGGAGATCAGAACA
This sequence comes from Gracilariopsis chorda, assembly GCA_003194525.1. NCBI lineage: Eukaryota > Rhodophyta > Florideophyceae > Gracilariales > Gracilariaceae > Gracilariopsis > Gracilariopsis chorda. The sequence continues at coordinate 89,544 of NBIV01000200.1, forward strand.
CCAGGGAGTCGTCTGGAGTCTAAGGTAGCGTTTGAGGATATCCGGCTTCGACCAAGCTCTGAACTGGCGCACGAACTTAGCGAAGGAGTCATGGAAGATTATATCGACTTGACTTTAGATTCAAACGCTTATGATGCGACAGACGGAGATGAAGGAATGTGCGAGGCGCTTATGGCCGACGTCGATATTGAAGCGATAAGGAAAGACTTCGGAGAATGCACTGAGATGCTCTTAGCGAAAGAAGAACCAGAAGTTTCCCAATCGCTGACATCAAGCGAACAGGATGTTTTGAAAGACATTGCGAACAAAATCGGGCCACGTCAAGTTACAGCACGGGAAATGCAATTTGCCCCACCATGGGTACTGAACAAGGCCATCCAGAAGGAGCACGATGATAATTGGAGGAACGCATACACCGAGGTAAAAGAAGAAGACGTCCCCGATGAAGCAAATATAATCTCATCTCACACCGTGTTTAGGATCGAAGAAGATGAAGATCAACACCGCAAACTCAAAGCACGACTTGTAGCGCACGGAAATCGAGACGATATGAAGGACGAAGTCCGAAAGGACTGTTCAAACGCTGACATGATCGTAGTCAGACTTCTATTAAGTGTTGCACTGTGCCTTGGATTCTCATTTGGTGTTGCCGACGTGAAAGGTGCATATCTACATAGTGGGGCGATTCAAAGAGATATTTACATTCGACCACCCAGAGAATTCGGAAGAAAGAAGGGCGTCCTGTGGAAGCTTACCAAACTACCGTACGGCATGGTTGAAGCCGGGAGGCAGTGGGCAAAGCGTATAAAAACATGGATGTTGGGTTTGGCCGGACTTTCTCGCGTTTTCGGAGTAAACCAGCTATTCATCGAACGATCACGGACAGGACGGATAACGATGATAGTAGCGAAAGTAGTGGATGAACCCCTCGTAGCCGGGACCAGTCAGGCCATAGAATGCTTCATGCGGAAACTCCAAATGGAGTTCGAAGTCGGAAAGGTCAAGATTGGATCAAAGTTATCGTTTGCAGGATGGAGTATCGAACAACACGACGAGGGCAACGTTACCGTATCAATGGTTGATTATATCAAACGACTGGTACCGATGGAACTGAGTAGAGCTCAAAGACGTGAAATGCAAGCCAGGGCTACAGAAGAGGAAGTTCACAATTATCGATCATTAGCAGGAACCCTCATGTATCTAGGATCTGCAGCATTGCCTCACGCCTCTTTCGTGACCTCAGAAATGCAGCAAGAGCCGGGCAACGTAAAAGTAGGACACATCATCGAGGCAAACGCCATGTTGGCAGAGATTCTACGTTCCAAACCGGTAATTCCCTTCAATCGACCGGTGGGCATATCTTCAATGTCATTAGTAAGCTTTTCCGACGCGTCACATGGGACCAACTCGAACAGTTACGGACAGACTGGGATCATTTCAGGTCTTAAGGTTGAGACCTGCTTCGAAGACTACCCACTGTTCCACCCATTGTACTAGGTAAGCAAGAAGCAACGACGAGTTACTTATTCATCATTTGGAGCCGAGATTTTGGCCTGCGCAGACGCCAAAGACAGAGGTATCGATATGAGACGCTCGCTTCAGAACATCTTTCCGACGGTTACGATCACACACGAGATTTATGTTGACTCCAAAGCGCTATTTGATACTATCAATACGCTGCACGAGCCGAAAGAATGTCGCTTGCGTAAAACGGTTACGCTACTTCGCGATGCGTTTGAAGCCTGAGAACTTAACCATTTAACTTGGATACCAGGCAAAAGGAACATCACCGACGCACTAACAAAGAGGAGCATGGTTCATGCACGTACAATGAATTAGATGATGATGAATGGACTTTGGATGATTGACACCACGACAGGAGTCTCCCATAATGCAAAGACATGGAAGTAGAGATGCTACAGCGACCGGGGGGTGTGTGAGAACACGTAAAAAAACGAACACCGACAGAGTACTGACAAAACGATGCTTAAATACATAGTACGTGTTCAATCGACTCACATAGCCGAAAGGTCACTTAGTATCTCTACTTAAGTCAACGCGACTCATAGGAGACTCGAGAGAGAACTCCCGGCAAGCAGATTGGGTGCTGATCAATATTTTTAATGCGACAGACCTCCCCCTACTGCAAAACGTTATGGACATCACACAGCGCAGGGACGTCCATCCCACAACTGTACGGTTCTAGGGTTTTTTTAAAGTTTGTTGCAGCTGTTTTGGAGGGCTTGATGATTGCAGCAATCTCTTTGTGCTTCATGTTCTGTTGGCTGAGATCAACAATTGCTGTTTTTTAGTTTTTGGTAAGAGAGCGTCCACCAGGCATAATGGACTCTTTTCACAGCTCTGCAGTGGAACTGGGAGAATGGGGGAGGTGGGTAGGAAGCAGTTTGGAGCGTTGGACTGTTTGCTATCGTTTCAATTTGGCGCGAACGTGAGCGGAACTGTTTTGGTCCTATGAAACAATGACTTTCTTTTATTATTATTATACTACCAGAATAGCCACCCCAGCTACGCTGGTTGCTTTGTAGTATATGGTAGTGGAACTAAATGTAGTGTGGCCGGAGGCTGGTCCTGAGACGGTACCATAAATCATCCTTACAAATGCATTCTTGCCGACGAGGAGCCTTTCGCTGTTGGATGTGGCATAGCCGGGTGGCGGAAGGGGAGTCCGGGCGCAGGGCGGGCGCGCGCGCCCGTTCTCGAGTTCAAATCCCGGTTTTGCCCGGCTCGCCTATTCTTTTCCAGCTTCCGGCATCCACTGTAAGGCATGCGTTTCTGTAAGCACCATTCAAAGAGAGAGGCAGGAGGCTTGCAAAGAAGGGAAGGTGGGTGGGAAGAGAGAGGCATACCCCAGGAGCAGCGCCGCTCCGGCAGGTACCGATCTCAAATACTTGTGCCACCCGGCGCCGGCGGCGGTGACTGCGGTTGATCCCATTCGGATTAATGATCTGATCATGACGAATTGCGTACACGGCGTGTCATACCACCTGCGTGGCTATCCTTGCTATCCATGACGTCGTTATGTTTCATCCGCGAAAATAAGTCTTCACAAGACGAAACCCCAAGGAAGTACAGTGTCAACAGTGATCCTCCGCGATGCGCGAAGCACATCAACGGCCACGCTTACCAAAGCGGGGTTGAAGCGGGCAGCGTCACACGAGACGCGACAGGCCCGAACACCCAGTACGACGCAGCACTCGACTGAATAGTGCGGTCAAAATAAGTGTTGGCCATATCCCCACTCCGCGGCCCCCACCCAAAGCGACTGAGCCTGACCTCCAACGGTATCCCAAGGAGCACTTGCTCCGTGTGTGCTCCGATACGCAAAGAATGCGATGTGAACTTGCCTTCCGTTGGGGCACCGAGCTGCAGGGCGCGCAAACAATTTTTCAATGCGTGCGTTAAGTGTCCAGATCGCCAGTTGGCGCTTTCACCCGGAAGCGCAAAGAAGCGATCATGCGTGCCACGAGACTGAGACCAGCGCAGAAGGACATCTAGCGGCAAAGAAAGACACTGCAGTCGGTAGTACTGTGCCAGGGGAACAGTGCTCGCTGCGCGTCCTTTAACGACAGACAACCGAACGGTGACCAAGTCCGATGAAATCTCAGTCAATGCGGCGGGAGAGAAGCGACGGAGCTCTCACGCAGACCGTTCATGATGTAACTCAGGACGCACATGCTGTGGTTGCCGACTGCAGACGGCGGGATGCGCGCGTAATTATGCGTCCAGATTGATTTACAGCATCAACAGGCGCCACCGTGGGTTCAACTTCCGATGCCCTTCCCATATTGCCTGAGGAGGCCCCTCCAACCGCTTCACTGCCTGGGCCAGACCTAAGGCCGCCGAGTGCCAGGGCTGACGGGGCCAGTCCGGGATCAGGAGCATTGCAAGGGCGCGTGTCGACCGCAACTTGTGCAATGTGGCCGCGATGAGTTGCACCGGCGGGCAAAGGAGCCGTACTTGGTCTGACCACGGCGTTGCCAGCTCCTGATAGGCTTGTCGCTGGATATATGACGGATGCTCCCCGGTTTGCCGGAAGGGAAAAACGTCGATGGGAGCCTTCATTCCAGCCTGCACGGAATGCCGCAGCTGCCGTCTGATCTGGAAGTCGCCGCGTGGGAATCGTCGCGACAGCGCGTCCGCAAAGCGATTGGCCACGGAGGGAATCCATTCCGAGCGTATCTGGAAACCCAGTCAATCGAGGACACACTTCAGACGACGGAGTTCGCGCATCATGGGGCGACTCGCTGACACCATGGCGTTTGTAATATGAACAACGGCCATATTGTCGACATGGAGCAACAAATGCTTGCGGCCCTGGTTGGCGAGTTCCGACCCGATAGACCCTGTCAGCAGCTTCCGTATGGCTTTTAACTCTCTGAAAGATATGCTCTCTGCGCGATCTTCCCAGCTCCAAATGCCCTGATCTTGCAACTGTCCATCGATCCCTGCCGTCAACTCTTTCGTGTTTAACGTGCCTCCAAAGCCGACATCCGCCGCGTCCGAATGCACCGAAGCGGTCGGGACAAATGGGTGCATAGATCTCCCGAGCAGCTCTTGGCGGGAGAGGCGTTTCCATGAAAGTAAATCTCGAACGCTCTGATGGCTGAGACGGACACGGCTCCGATGGTCGAGGCGACGCCCGGACGACATGTCCCAATATAAGGCACGCGTGTAAAACCTTGCCCATGGCATCGCCAAGGTGAGCAAAACGCACAAACCGCAGAAGTGTGTCAGCTGCCTTCTTGAGACCCACCGCTTTCCATGGCGGACGCTTGTCAAAAGCTGAGCTGCCAATTGCCGCACTTTCGCAGCCTTACTCGGGGCGACGAAGAACTTCATCTCCACACTGTCTATGTGAACTCCAAGGTGCTCGATCGAAGTAGAACCTACCCATTCCCCTTTGGTTGGATGCCGTCTCAGCCCAAGCTGCATCATTAGTCGATCAATAGCGCGCCTTGCCGTGATGAAATGGCGTTCTTGGGCGACCACCCCGAAAGGAGACGGAAAGATGAGAAAATCGTCCAGATAGGCCAGCACTCTGTACCCCAAACTGCGCAACTCCGTTAGAAACTGTGGTGCAATGCCCCAAAGGGGAAAAACACCGAAAGACGTCCGGGATCTTCCTCTCACGAGGTGAACCCAGTTGGGTAGAGCCCTCCCAGAGGTGTCACGGCGAAGCCGGTTTGTAAGACCAGGGACACCTGTCGCGACTCGCGCAGGGAGGTGAAGGCGAAGAATCGGTATCCGCGTGAGCGGGGCGTGATCCTCAGTAGAGGTATGTTTCCACGTAAGTGGGGGTGTGTGAGCGGATGCGCACACGAGGGCCGCGGATAGCGGGAGGTGCTACCCTAAAAAGGGGAAAGAGGAAGGACGAGTGGGTCGCGAGAGCGACGAGTAGATACGGCAATGCCGGTGGACAGGACTCCCTATACAGGGCGAAACACCAATATGATTGGAACAATTAGTACTCCCAATGATGGGTCTCCTTTAGATGTGCAAGGGGGGTGAACTTCCGTACACTACGGTGCTTCCCTCCAAGGAGGAGTTGAGAACACGCGGAGGCGGTAAAGCTCAGAGCCAATTCCCCAGGTTGGGGTCCCTTGTTGGGGAAGGTTTACTGGTGCGACGGCAGTGCGCCGTCGCACTAAGTACTAGCTTCCCAGAAATGGGTGTGAAAATAATAAATAAAATTAACTAAAATACTCCACATTCCGTGGCAACATCCACTACTGTGGCCAACCGCCAATTGACCCAAAAACGTGTCCCACGTGTCCATACCCACCATTGTGGGGCGTAGTTCATATACACACTACACAACCGATAATATCGGGAAACCGTTCAAGTACCCAGAATCCCTCCCTGAGGGCGTTGCACTTCAGAAACGGGACCATCAACTGAGTGAACCATAGCGGCGATCGACCCCACCCAAAGGGAAGTGCGACACATTGGTAATACCGGCCTCCATACCGGAAAATGAACAATTCTCGCATCAGTGGATGGAGTCGAAAGTGCCGGTAGCCCTTCTGTATGTCCATCGACAAGAAATGGTCCCGCTTCTGAATCTCCATCGCAAATTGCGAGAGAGACTCCATCCGAACTGTGCTTTTCTTCCAATGCTTCGACTGAACGCTCAGGTTGACGACAAACCTTCCCTTCCTTCCTTCAACACCATCCTGCCATATCACAAAGGCTGATGATATCACTGCTCCTCGTGATCTCGACCGCTGTGCTTCTACTGGAAATATCTCGTGGTAGATGCCGCTTCGGCATCCCTCTTCCAGGTCTGCTTTCGCAAACAAGCGATCCTCGTCCGTTTGCGGAATATCTCCCAGCTCTACCCCCGTTCCTGTGAAAGGAACCGAGGGCTTCTCGTATATTCCGAACTGAATGGCACGGAATAGAAATTCCGAACCACCCTTCTGGCGCCATGCTTGGACTCGTCGTTGAGTTCCGATCCAAAAAGGGCGCCTCTGGACGATTGCTATCACTTCTCGCCGGTGGCACCCTTCCTGGCACGCTTTGTTGCGTTGCTAGCACTGAGGGTGGCCACCGCTTTCATGAGCTGAGTTGCCATGAGATTGTCCAACTTTTCGAGGGACTCATCCAGATCATCTGCCGCCGGAACTTCGCCCCGTTGTTTCAATGTCGGCATCACCAGCTTAGCATGTACCGGATCCTGAGCTGCCATCCTGTAGAACTCTGTCCGCAGGCCTACAACCCGGAGCCCATATCAAACTGCCATTAGGGACCATACATCGAATGGGAAAGCCTTTTCTTCGTCCTTGTCCTCGATAGCCTCCTGTCGGAGGCAAAGGGCAGCCTGGTGAAACGACATCCAGTAGCCAGACGAATTGATGTAGTTGGCTTCATATTCGTAGACAGCTCGCATGCTTGAATGTTTCTCGAGCTGCTTACGGGGAGGCCACTCACGGTGTTCAAAGAATCCACCTGTGAAAGCAGAAACCGAGTCTCCCTGCTCATATGGCCATCGAGTAAGGCGGAGTTCTCGGTCGTCCCTGCAGCGCCTTGCAACTGCCCCGTAAGCCATGAGCCAATCGGAGTCAATCTCAGCTTCCTCGAGCGTCTTCCCCTTAGCCACAAGCTTGGCTTTTGCCAGCAGTTCTTCCAATTTCTTCCAGCTAGAAGAAAAACCAGACACGGACGTCATGTTTGTTTAGTTCGAAACGTGGGCGCGATAGCGTTCGCGCTTGGCCTACTTCTTTTGGCCGTACTAGAAAGTCGCCTACCACCAGGATGTACTGGGGAAGCTCTTGGAAAAGAGAGAGGCATACCCCAGGAGCAGCACCGCTCCGGCAGGTACCGATCTCAAATACTTGTGCCACCCGGCGCCGGCGGCGGTGACTGCGGTTGATCCAATTCGGATTAATGATCTGATCATGACGAATTGCGTACACGGCGTGTCATACCACCTGCGTGGCTATCTTTGCTATCCATGACGTCGTTATGTTTCATCCGCGAAAACAAGTCTTCACAAGACATATATGGCTTACTCTGTAATACTTTCTATACATTTCAGAGTAAGTACTTCTGATTTGTATACACTTTTTGTTCTATTAAACTAAGGTTCTAAACAGCTTCAAGTTAATGCCGGTTTGAGGTGTTTCCTCTATGCCTGTGGTTCTGAGTGGCTGGTCTTAAACTTTTGACGCGCACTGTAGTTGGCAGGGTACAGTAGGACAGGCTATGCACGTGCAGTGATATTTTTCTGCTAGACATTCTAAGAGCTCGCGCTTGCCAGGTTTCATTTGAAATCTTATCGGGCTCGGCGTAGTCATTTGACCGAGAAAGCGTGGTACGGTACATTTGCGAATGGCTTCGGCCGAAAGAATCGTGAACAGAATGAGAATGGCGTTCTGCCCGTCCGTTGTGTTGCATCCTATTGTGCAGCGCAGTTGGTCAAGCAGACGTGAGCGTACCGTTATTTCCTTATCTGCAAAGCCACCCCGTCGCGCTCGGGCGTTAGCGCAGGACGTTCAGCAAGCATTGCAAAGCGCGCTACAGTCTCGCCAGTCCCGTCTTTCTGTAGAACTTCCTACTGGAGCACAACTTGGCTTGGAACCTCGAAAGCAACAGGAAAGTAAGAATGTAGCAAAAACTGTCGGAGATCGCGAAGTAGCTCGCTTGATGATCGCTTTATTCGAAGGAAAAGGCTTAAAGATGCATGTTTTCTTTTCCGGGAAGGCACAAGTCAAAGAAGCCGACCGCGTCTGGGGTCAGATGAATGATGTTACGTTAGGAGAATGGAGAGGCATAAGAGGGTTTGGTGCTGGAATGGCCGGCGGTGCGGATGTGCTTGTTTTCGTCGGAGATGATACTCGGTTGGTTCGTGCAGCAAGTGAAGTTGGTCAATCTTTAGGCATGGACAAACTGGTAATCATGGTGAATGCACGAGCTCCAGAACAGATGGATGAGCGGTTTATTGAAGTCTACCATTTCGATACGACTGCGAAGTGGAAGGGAGGGGTGGTGTTTCGAAAGCATCCACACGGTAAGTCGTAGCGAAGACGCTTCTTCCTGTCCTTGAATCTTGAATACCAACTACTAATCACATCTATGACATCTGTGTAGAATGGGTTGTATGTCGCGTGACTCGATTTGGCTCGTACTCAACTGTGTTGCAAACAGAAGAAAGACCAAGCGGGGAGGACATCATAGCAGCGTTAGAGGGCGCAGACACTAATGCGATGATTGACGTGATGTCTCTCTTTCGATAAGTGCATCTAGCTTCAGGGATTCACAGCCTGAATACACCACTCATTGACCCTTAAGATGTGCAGCTCTCGAGCAAACGGTGAAGGGGCAAGAAGACTTACATCGACAAAGTCAACATCTAAAGTGAGTATCGCAAAATCATCCGAGATATCTTCCGAAGGCTTGGCAGCCGCAAGCGCAGCTTCATCGCGGGGTGCAGCTGGAGTAGGCCATGCGAACCACAGCTTCTCATGTGGCCGCAACGAAGACCACCATTCTTGACGCATTTTCTCATCTTTGTTGATGCGTAACTTTCCAGACAATCGCATCTGCAGGTATACCTGGGGCAACCAGAAATGTAGTTCAGCCTCTGGAACCTGGCTTAGTATCTGAGCTTTTGCTGCGCGCTTATCGCTGCAGAAAGATAAGCCGTCCTTGTTGATAGAACGTATATTGACGCTACGAACGGTGGGTCGATTACTGATAGGGGTGGAGTCAGTCGGCCGTAGAGTTGCAAGTTGTGCCACGTTCATAGATTGTGGTGGCGATGCCGCGATTGCACTTTGCAGGAGCTCATACCACAGACGTTTTCCGTTTGGAACATATGAAGGGGTGTTGTCCAGGGACTTCGGCTCCATCTTACGAGGAGGAGTTCAGACTGCCGCTAACGTTGACAAGGAAAACCTTGACTGTGACAATCTGAAAGAAGTTGGGTTAGTAACCCAATGGACTCAGAAAAACGTAGCCAGCGTGAACGCAAATGATGCGGACCGGCAAACGCATGAAGGTGCTGCTTGCACGCAGACCAAAACGCAAGTCCTGCGAAAGTCGTGGAAACGAGAGCGACCTTTCTCGGACGTACTGTTGTTGTCAACTTGTGCGTGCTTGAGCGGTATCTACCCAGGACTTACCTTTTCGCTCAACCAGTTGGGAGACCGTAGATAAGGGTTAGCGGTCTAACCCTTTAACTCTTTAGCCTACCGTTTATTGTCCATAATCTGAATGGATTAGGCGGCGTGAAGATAACGGGTGATTTATTCTCCACATGAAAGGGACAGATGACATTTACAATACCCAAACATCTCTGAAATCTAAAATCTTCTTCCACGTTGTCGTATCTATCCGATCCGGTGAAAGCGGAGCACTGACTTGTGAATCCGGTGATTGATTCACGTGGCTTCATTGGCCAGCCCTTTGACCAACTTCGGAGGCGTGATTGAATGGAATGCCCGAGACGCTTACCTTCGGCGGACCGAATTGCAAAAAGAACAAGTACGCCGACCGGGAATTGAACCCGGGTCTCGCCCGTGGCAGGGGCGTATGCTACCACTATACCACCGGCGTCTCTGTAGATGTTTGTCACTTGGAATCGTTGATTTTTCAACTCTCGCCTTGGCTTCAAAGGGAGAGGGACACCTGTAAGTTGTGGAGTGTGGCGGAGGATGAAAGAGCATTGGTAGAGTTAAACGGTAGATATGTACCGTTGGTAGATCTGGAACGCAACGGGGTTTATAGCTTCCTGCAAAAGAAACGCAGTCCATGCTTCGCCAAACTACCACATTCCGCAGACCCTTACATGCTTCATCCTCAATGGAAGCACTACGTTTTCAGTCGATTCGTCTTCTTGCCCATCTTTCAAAATCACCCTTAAAGCTCCGGGCAAACCTCATTTGCACTCAATCACACCGCGAAGATACTTCCCCCCGACGTGCACGAGCATGGACCGCCGAAGAAGACTCGCTTCTTCTCAAGGCATACAAAGAGCACGGTGCCGACTGGCATGAGGTCGCAAACGTCGTACATTCGAGAAGCGCCGCTGCATGTCGGCAGAGATATACCTTGAGTCTTTCGCCACAAATCAATCGCCAACCACCCACAGCGGCCGAAATTGCGCGCTTGCAAAGCTTGCACCGTAGCCTTGGAAATCAGTGGTCCGTCATTTCGCAACGACTGCAAACTTCTCGTACCCCGGCACAGGTGTACGAATTGTTGAACAATCGTCTCAATCCAGCATATCGAAGTGCGACATGGAAGGAAGCCGAGGACGAGCTCCTACGCGAGGCGATACTGTTGTACGGTGAAAGTCGTTGGACACTTGTCGCGCGCCACGTTGGTACACGCAGTGATGCACAATGCTATGAGCGATGGACATCATGTCTCAAACCTTCACGACGCGGAAGTTGGACAGCTGACGAGGACACTCAACTTGTCAACATCGTGGAAAGACTATCGGCACGAGGCGAGTTTAACTTTGGAGATGTAGCTAGAGAGCTGGGTTTTACTCGCAGTCGAAAGAGTTGCTATACTCGATACAAACGTTTACAAAGCCCACAGGTCGACAGCCAAGGCGGCCAAGAGTGAAAAAAGAGCTGTGTCATACCCGGGGGCAATCAGAATCGAAAAGTTTCCATGTCTGGGAAAGACGCGAAATGCCTCCTTGCCTTCTCGGGCGAGACATATGAAACCGCGTTTATCAGATATATGGCGAACTATAAGTTGATGCTTATGTCCGTCACTTCCATACACACGAAGTTCGCGACGGCGTTGTCCGGTGACGCGTGCATAACGTATCAAGAAAATAAGACGTCGCGATGCATCCAAAACGTGTGTTGCACGACGAGCGGAAAGAACTTCTGTGAAGACGTGTGCGAGAGGTGTATCGGCGCGGTACAGAGTGGCGCGGTCATGTAGTGAGATGATGCTGCGACGGAGGTGAAAGGTGGGTAAGTCAGATGTGGAGGCGCACAGTACAGAGGTTCTTGAGGAGCGCACTTGGAGCTTGTAGTCGGCGGTGACGTCACTGAGATTGCGGGATGCCAAGACGCGGAATCCATTTCCACGCGGCAGAGGCTTTGGATAACCGCGAGGACGACGCGGAGGAGCGGATTCAACGGTGGCGGTTTCTCTGTCTGGAAGCGGTAAGCTGGTGTGTGCGCGCCGTTTGTCGGGGTGGGGAGGTTGAGATGGTAGGGATGATAGAGTTGTGGAAGAGGTGGAGGACTGCGTTCGTGAGGAGTGGGTGTAGCCCCATGGCGGTCGAAGAGAGGTGGCTGCACCTGGAGAGGGTCGGGTAGATGCGCGAACTACGTGGGAGTACTTGTGGAGACGGGGGGGTGGAGAGGCGGACGAAGAGGATGATATGGTGGACGTGACGGAATGATTTGAGTGGCGACGGTGGTATGAAGAGGAATTCCGACGACGTGAAGACGGGTGATGCGGATGTAGCGGTCGAGAATGATTGTGAACGGGAGGAGAAGAGGCATTGGATTTGGGGGGGTGAGTGGATGGCGGCTTGGGTGGGGGAAAGTGTGTGCGTGCGGCGGCGGGGGGGCGGGGGCGGGACGGGGGGGTGGAGGCGATGAAAGAGGGGATGTGGTTGGCGGGGGAGCCCGTTTCACGGCGGCGGTGGCCCCCATGGTAGGCGGAGGGAGGAGCGGGCGAGGAAGTAGGCGCGAACGCGACGGGAGCGAAAGGGGTGCTGACTGCGCAGAGCGACGAATTTAAAGGAGCGGGCGCGGGGCTATTGCGCGTGCGCGTGCACGTGCACACCAAGTGACTGGCGGCGTCAGCCTTTTGCGTGGCGCTCAAAGGCGCATTGCTGGCGTGTATGTATAACGCTCAGCCATTTGTTTTCCTTCCGCGCGCGCGCTGCATGTTGGGCACTGGTGCGCGCTTGCTTTTGTAGTTTCACGAGCTGAAGGGCCTCTTTTGTAATGGAGCGCGTTTTGGTATTATACGGCGCCGATTATCGCGAGGCGGCGCGGTTGGCGTTCGGTAGTGGTGCGGCGCACAACGGTAGATGAAGTTAACTTGGCGTCTCGCGTTAGTGTTTGTGTTTTGCAAGCTCTTGTTCGCGTTTGCAGTTGTGGACTGGGCGGGCGGGCCGCGGGGGTTTTGATTTTGGGCTCGCGTGGATATTTTTGGACGGGGGGCAGTTTGGGAATGTTTGAATGCTGCTTCGGCGATGATGGTTTTGGTTCCTCAGGTGGCTTCGGCAGGAGCAGACTTAGCCGCACGTGATGTCGGAGTAGTTCCCTTGCTCACATCCGCGGGCGAGACGTACAGTACAGGGGATGTTTGAGGGAGCTTTTCTTCTGGTGCGTGATGGCGTCTTGAGCGCAGTTTGAGCTTGTAGATGAGCCTTGTATGATACTGTACGTGTGACGCAAGTTGGGCGGTTTTGGAGATACGGGCGGTTTGGTGAACAACCGCAATCAAAAAGTGTTCACCACTACGGCACTGCTGCAGAGCAGTGGCTGCTAGCGTGGCGCCATGCCGCGAGCAATGTTTTGCCCGAGCCACCACGGCATGAACCGTATCCGCTGCTTTGAACACAACGGGCAATGGCTTTGCAGCCTCGTTTTCGGTTAACGGTGCACGTGTGCGGGTGCAGTGCCGTTGTTATGCATAAACTCTTTTAAGCGCGCAAGTTTAATCTGACGCTTAGGGTTACGCCACCGTTTGCGTGCGGTCAGCAAGCACGCGGTCGCTGTTTTCAGCGCAACCTTGCGGCTCGCTGCACACGCGATACGTACCGCCGGGACAGCGAAGCTTGACGAATGGGCGCTACATCAGCGCGATGCGGACAGTTTCGACGGCGGTTCAACAAGTTGTGGCAGACACTCGACCCGCCGGCGAGTGCGGCGCCCCGTCCAAGCACTTGACGCGTTTGTCGAACTGTACCTTTGACCTGCCGCGCTTTCACCTCAAGCGATATATAGCGTTGTGTGGCGACTGGGAATGGGGGTGACGGGTGGTCACTCACGCACCTCCATTCCGCTGTAATTCTTTTTTGGTTGCGCCCCATACAGTACACTACATCGTCGTCGAGTGACTACGGGTCACGATGCCAAAACCAATCGGTCGGCGGCACGTCTACCAACGGTACTGTACCGGTAGTCTACCAACGGAAGCTACACTAAACTTTACCTGCCACGTGAGCCCCGATTGTGTACACGGCTCCCAACTGTTCCTTAGCCGCTTTCCCGCGCCCTTTGCTCTTGTCCGCTCCTTCACACAACAGCGCTCAGCCCGCAGCTCAACCCGGGCGTTGCGCGAAGCCGCAATTCCGAGCAACGCCAAGCTTGTCTTGCTACCAACGATACCGTACACGTTACTATCTCACATGCCGACTGCACATATCAAACCGTTGCCATGATTTACCGGTGGTAACCTCGCTAAGATTCCAGCAGCGACAGTTATACCAGTAACACAGTCTCGTTCCAACTTTTGTGAGCCGTTGTTGACATAACTCCCGCAAATCTGCACCAGCACGTGCACGTGCACAACCTTCCAACACATTAAACCGCATTCTCTATTCACCGCCTACAACACCACGCCTACGCTGAGAGTTTGCCTCTCAGCCAATCCACACACCACGATTAAGTGACAATCGATGGCCGCCACCAGCACAATTGTATCATTCACCGCCTAGAACAGCACGCTTTCGTCAGTTTGCATCTCATGCAATCCACACACCACGATTAACTCTCTTCCCATCTTGCGACAGCATCCCACCCACTGTTTGTTCTTTAAAAGCACATTCCAGTGCACGTTGACAACTGTACTACAAGTAAACGGTACCCGTATCAAGTCATCTGCTTCCAGAAAATGCTTTTTACCGCTGCACTTGGAGAGCATGCAAAATCAATCCGCCTTTACTTCATAAGTGCATTCACCAAAGATCTCGTGTTCACTTTCCTCAGATCGGTATACGTCTGTCCCACACCCACAAATACAATCGGTTGCCCGGTCGTGTACACCATCGACACAGCCGCGCCAACCTTGTCATCAATCGTGTCAAACTTGGTGAGCACGATACCGTCAATAAGTTGCGGTCTAGCCCCGCTTTGATGATCCACAAGAGCTTGATTGAACTTTGTTAACTGGTCCACAGCATCATTTCCAACAAGTGCCTCCCCGACAAAGAACAGCCTGTCCGGTCGATTCACCTCAACAAGTTTAGCGAGCGCCCTCATCAACGGTTCGTTATCCTGCATTCGACCCGCTGTATCCACCAGTACCACATCGTATTGCAACTCCTTCGCACGTCGGATTGCATCCGCCGCAACCGCGGCAGCATCTTTTCCATACCCTTTGTCAAATAACTCAACACCTTCTCCAAGACACTTCACATGCGTTCGTAACTGCTCCACAGCGCCCGCTCGAAACGTATCACAAGCTGCAATCATCACTTTGAAACCGTGGTTCAGTAAGTAATAGCAAGTCTTAGCAAGCGAAGTACTCTTTCCGACTCCGTTCACGCCGCAGTATGTGATGACATATGGAACCTTCATGTTTCTCTTCGCCGATATTTCGGCAACAATATCGGTGCTTTGTCTAGCAGTTAGAATTCTTGTGAGCGCTTCGTCCAGAGCTCGTCGAACTGTGCTGGTTAGTGAAGTTAAACTGTCCATTTTCTTTCCCGTCAAACTCGTTAATACAGATTCCATCAACTTGTCTGCAATATCTTTCGCCACGTTCTTGCTGATAAGAAAGTCACGGAACTGCTGCATGACCGGTTCCAAGTCGGATCGCGTCAGTGTTCTCATTCCAGCAAGCGCCTTGAAATACGAAAATACACCGCCCTGAGCCTGTTCTTCCGCGTCATCATCCTCGCTCAGTGACGTACTAACGTTTCCGCGCTCGCCGTCAGCAGGAAGATACCGTTCTCGAAACTCTTTCAAATCGGCGTCTTCATCGTGTACGTAATCTTCGGGAGGGGGTGCGCTAAAGTCCAAGTTGGACACTTCCTCCTGTTGTGATTTTGTTGACGGTCTCATGAACTTTGTGCGCGGTTTGGACGACGCTGTTGCCTCGCTTTTATGCGTCTTTGTTTTTGGTTTTCGACTCCTATGACTTGCGCCTTGTACACGGCGCGGCGCGGGTAGTCGCTTTCTTGTGATGTATTCCTCTGATGAAACCGTGTCTGGATGCTGATTCTCGTCGGGTATAGAGCGGGGTTGCTGGCCAGGTCGTTGTTCCGATTGTTTACCAGCATTCTTAATCCTCTCTGCTGATCTTCGTCGTGTTAGCGTTGATGATTTTCGGTCGCTGTCTTGCTTGGCACGCTTCTCCGCGACTGCGGTAACATCCTCGAATACGGTGCCGAAGGATGCATAATCAGAAGATGTGTCTATGCATTGCGCGCGTCCGTTTGCGCTCTTGGTGTACTGAAGTTGTCTGACGAATTCCTTTCGCACAAGTTGTAAGAGGTCGTTCGCGTAGGCGGGACGCAGTTTGCTTTGGAAGATGACGAGGAATACTAGCCCTCTCTGATTATCCAGTTCCCACAGCAATGTGTACGAATCGTATGAGAATTCTTGGAGGGATAGCCGGTCTTGCAGTAGGACGGAGCGAACGAACACTGCCAGCGGGTCGCCCTTTAGCGGAACGTAAGAGCGACGCCACAGAACTGTGCCTCCGCGTTCGAAGATGCAAAATCCGTCAATCATACTGGGTCCGGTTTGAAAGCGTAGATAATGCTTTAGAGGGAAGCAGTCGGGAGGGAAGTGGGAGGAGGAAGAGGTCTTCAGACAATGGCGTAGGTTGCGCTCGTACCCCCATCGCTTCGATGAATTGAAGGTGGCAAATCAGTGACATATCGTTGACAGTGAACTCGGGGCGCAACTGCCAGGTCGGTGCGCAATCAACTCTGGTGCAGACCAGCCAGCAATGTTAAATCCCTCTTGAAGCTTTTCCTGTACCAAAGGGGGAAGTTTTTCGTTCAATAAATCACCGCAAAAGTTAAATTAAACGTAATCCAATCGTGCAATCCCTTTCGCGCTTCACCGTCCACACCACCGGTTGTACCTAGTATCTTCGTACATGAACGCGATCTTATGTATTCTTTAACTCGCACAGGTTCTGTACTTCTTCGACAGATCTTTTATTCTTGGGTAGAAGGCGCCAGTAAAAACTGACCGGCCTAGACAGGGGTGAGCACCCACTGTCTGAAGAGGCTTAAAAGCCTGCTTAAAGTCGAAGGAACACCAGTGGGAATGGGAGGGATGGGAAAAAGAAATTGGTCAAGGAGCGGAGACAGCGACACACGACGATGGCGAGAGCTGACGACCACGCGAGCGAACGGCGGCGGTGCTTTTACCGCTCACAGCGCTAGTCCATGCAACGTGTCAGTCGCAGTCCCCTGATAAATCAACTTCTTCGTCCCTCGAAAACCCACAACATACGTATACAAAGCGTAGCGGTCTAGCCACTTTGGAATGCTTCTTCTTCTTCTTCATTGTGGACAACAGCTTTCTATTACTAAGCTGAAGGAGAGGAGTGCTTCTTCGAGAGAAACTCCTCTAGTATTTCTCGTAGAGCTCGTAGAGCACCATGACAAAACAAAAAGGCCCGAGCGGATGAACATACGACAGGTCAAAAGATAAGCGCGTGGAACTCCAGTGCTTCTACCATCGCACAAGGGAACAGAAGACTTGTGACAAGCTTGGCCTAGATTTTTTGCAGGTGCCGTTTTTGCAGTGTAGACCGCCAACCCTTTACCTGCACTCTGGGTCCGGAGCTGGACACATACCGTGAAGTGGACGTTTGCATTTGCTGCTTCTTCGGAGTAGCTTGATCCGAGCAATGAAAACAGTCCCATAATAGTATTAGCATATGCAACGCACTTTCTGTGACTTCCAGATTCTTTTTTCTTCTTCACTATGGGTTCACCACTCATGACGAAGGAGAAGATCCTGGAAAGCAGTATATCCCCGCACAAAGTGAGGTATCTCAACGAAATGCCACATTCGGAGCCACTACAAAGGCCTTCAAGGGACGTTCACATCTTAAACATTCTTTGTTGTTGCTTTACGTGCGCGCCTCTACCCTTATACCTAACAGGCTGCAGGGCTTCCTTCTGAAGAAGCGCTCCCTCTCTCCATTAGTGTGGTGCAATGCCCCAAAGGGGAAAAACACCGAAAGAAGTCCGGGATCTTCCTCTCACGAGGTGAACCCAGTTGGGTAGAGCCCTCCCAGAGGTGTCACGGCGAAGCCGGTTTGTAAGACCAGGGACACCTGTCGCGATTCGCGCAGGGAGGTGAAGGCGAAGAATCGGTATCCGCGTGAGCGGGGTGTGATCCTCAGTAGAGGTATGTTTCCACGTAAGTGGGGGTGTGTGAGCGGATGCGCACACGAGGGCCGCGGATAGCGGGAGGTGCTACCCTAAAAAGGGGAAAGAGGAAGGACGAGTGGGTCGCGAGAGCGACGAGTAGATACGGCAATGCCGGTGGACAGGACTCCCTATACAGGGCGAAACACCAATATGATTGGAACAATTAGTACTCCCAATGATGGGTCTCCTTTAGATGTGCAAGGGGGGTGAACTTCCGTACACTACGGTGCTTCCCTCCAAGGAGGAGTTGAGAACACGCGGAGGCGGTAAAGCTCAGAGCCAATTCCCCAGGTTGGGGTCCCTTGTTGGGGAAGGTTTACTGGTGCGACGGCAGTGCGCCGTCGCACTAAGTAATAGCTTCCCAGAAATGGGTGTGAAAATAATAAATAAAATTAACTAAAATACTCCACATTCCGTGGCAACATCCACTACTGTGGCCAACTGCCAATTGACCCAAAACCGTGTCCCACGTGTCCATACCCACCATTGTGGGGCGTAGTTCATATACACACTACACAACCGATAATATCGGGAAAACGTTCAAGTACCCAGAATCCCTCCCTGAGGGCGTTGCACTTCATATCCCCCCCCTTAAGACGGGAAAACGACCGCGGGCGCGGAGGATTCCCAGACGAAAATGGGTGATAAAAGCGCGTGCTTTGTCTCCGGTTCTCCGGTAAATCCCTCTGCACCAGAGTCATCAAGCACACAAACGACAACAACAGCCACCCTCCAAAAGGGACAAATGAACGACGACAACCATATCAACAGCCACAGCCAACCGCCGAGACTTCTCGGGCGGTACACCACCGGTTTCCGGTCAGTTCCCCTGCCTCAGGGCGATCGAAATCCGGTACAACCGGGGAATATGGCTGCTGCAGCCGACCATCCCTTCGCACTACCACCTTCGGTGGTGTCCTCCGGAACCACTCCGGTGTCCAACTGGCCAACCTACAACACCCTGGCGGGGCTCAACCCGATGAATCGGAATCACGCGTCGCGCCTGCGCCTTGCCCCGTGGTTTCACCCGGTCGCTGTCCTCAATGAGGGGTTGGTCACCGCTTATGCGGATGGTTCAGACACCCTTCCGGGGGATCTGCCCAGAGCAGTCACCACATCGTGGGATTGGCGTCACCGGATTGCGATTCCGCGTCACCACCTCCGAAGAAACTCGGGCGAGACCGTCGCTGCGGCGCAGACCGCGTTGACGCGGATGGCGTACCAACGGCAGAGCCGGGCTCCATTCGATGTACCGGTCCCACCGGAGTTTGGCTTCGACGTCAGCTACTTCCGCACTCGCGGGGAGATTGGGTACGGCGAGAACCTGTTCCGCCTCGAGACCCTCGCTTGGAGGAATTTCCCCGCAGCGCGGCAAGAGGCCCTTTGCTGGGAGCGACCGATTATTCGGGCGGAGTTCAGGTACCTTCCCCGGCAATACCGGTCCAACTTTCTCCAAAACTTCATCCGCTACGAGCGGCGTTGGCGATCCCGATTCGGGTACTTTATCCCGTATCAGAACGTGGAGATAGAGCGGATTGCGCCGCCTCACCGACTAGGTCGGTATGTAGCACTCCCCGAGTGGTGGCGCTTCCATGAAGCCTGCCGGGGGTGCTACATAGAACTCCCGCCGGTACTTACGTACCTCGGTTCGCTGCTCATGCAGGATCCCCGGTCGGGGTTGTGGTCCGTAGTGGTTAGGGAGTGGGCGGCCCGCAGTGCGGCTTATATCCTCAACGAGGCGTACGACCAGTATCGTCTCTGGTTCCTTCAACCGCGTGTGCGGGCAGCGATCCGAAACCTGGATCTTCGCATCCCCCTTGGGGGCCAGGCCAACAATGAAGAGGTCCTCCAATTACTTGGGTACATCGACAGCGTTAGCTGGAGTGAGGTCCCGCTGGAGCAAAGCGGTCGTCTGGATGGCGGCAGCGGTAACACCGGTGGTCCGGGACTCGGTAGAAACACCGCCCTTGCGGGGGATTTTATCTACTTCGACCCCTGGGAGTTCCGGGAAATTTCCTCCGAGGAGGCGCGAGAGCTTCGCGATACGCCCCGGCATGTGCCGGAAGACCACCCGGTGGGGTACGTCGATTCTGACGACTACTACCGCGCATGCGGCGGGGATGACCCAATGGTCGATAACGAACCGGAAGAACCCGGGGAGATGGACGTAGAGGAAACCGGCGCTAGCGCGGAAGCTTTCCCAGAGGGGGTATCTCCGGCCGAGCCGGCTGCTGACCCTTCAACGGCAAGTGCCGGACCTTCTATCCCCAGCGGGGTGACGGCGAATGAAAACGAAATCATCGCACGTTTCCTCCGGGGTGCCGGTCTTAGCGCTGCCGAGGTATCGGGGGATGTCACCACCATGGCGGACGCGTTGGCCTACCGCCTTGCTGGGGGTTACGCCCCGAACGATGGGGGTGAGTGAAACCTCTAGTCCAGTTTCCTGGTTCTTCTTTCCCTGGCTATGCCAGTTAGTGTAGTGTAGTATCGTGGGGAGCTAGCTGCTCCCTTGAATAAACTTTCCCGTTTAGAACGGTGCTTCTCGGTTGAGTTCCCCGTCTTCGACGGACCTTGTCTTGTTATCCTTTCCTTTCGCTCTCCGCTCGCGCGGCAACGTTACCCAACTTGGGCATTTACCAGCGTGGCTGGAGGTGCAGTTCCCGTTTGACGGTGGTATCGCACGACCTGCGACCGTGGGAGGTGTTCCATTGGCTCCCACGTATCCCCACTGGGGTCGTACCCGTACCAGCGGACGCGGTATTGTAGAATACCATCCTGGTCCCAGGTGTGTCCGACAAGTCGGTCTACTACGAACTCTCGTTCGTAGACCTGCCGGCCGTGCCGGGTGGTGGTTGTAATCCCTGGCGAGGGTTGCCCGCGGTGCGGTATAATGTCCCTTAGCAGGGTGTTCGGCGATAACTCCGACGTTGCCGTGCGCTGTCCTAGTGGCCGCTGCTCATGCGGGAAAATATCCCTCAAGAGGGTGTGTGGTGCCACGGTTTTCACCGGCAAGTCGTTCCCCAGAGGGGTGTCGTTGTTTCCGTCTTCACGGTAGGCCGGGCGAACCGCCAGTCGGCGGGGGACTTGGGTTCCGCCTTCGCGGTTGAGCGCACGAACCGCGAGTTTGCGGGAAGATGACCGCTCCTGCGGGATCGGCATTTCCACAATCCCCTGGGGGGTCCCGTGCGACACGGTGATTGGGTGGCCAACCGCCTCCCTGCCAGGCGCACGAGCGCTCTGCACCATACGTTCCGGCGATGCCGTGGTGTCCCCGGCTACTGACGGGTTGCCTGGGGCTAACTCCGGTACACCGGTATTTTGGTCAAAATTCCTCTCTGGGGGGTTCCGGGCAGGTGCCGATGACACCCTTTTCAGGGGAATTGCCGCTGAGCGCAGTGCACCATCTCCGTGAGGAGGAGCAGCGTCCGGTACGACCGGTTTCGAGCGTGCGATGGCGCGCGTTATTCCCGAGTTCCTCGGTTCTTCGCCGCAGCGATGCGGGGGTTGGCGCAAATTATTCCCCGTAGCGGGGGCTTTGATTCCGTCAACGACGGGAGGCGTTTCCGGTGCTTGCGAGCCAGGGCTTAAAGCTTCGACTGCAGCTTGGCCGCCTTTTTCCCCAAGAGGGGTGTGGGTATTCCCCTGTGAGGCCGGCGTATCTGGGCGCCCCTTCTCCGCAGGGCGCGGGTCTGATCGACCTGATTGAACCGCTTCCGCGGGGACTTCCGCCAACGGCGGCTTCGAGGCATCGGGCGATTGCCTTTCCGCTGCTGCGGTATTGGAGTGAGGCTTCTCGTTTTCCCGTGACAAACGGTGTATTTGCCGCTTTTGCGGGGCCTGCGCGTCTGGTTCCTGTTGCACAGCACTGCTCGGGAACGGGGGATTAGTGTCGCGTGACATACTCCGTGCTCCACGGTCAGTGTTCCGTATGTTACGGTGTGTTTCCCGTTGCGACGGTGATATCGTTCCTCGAAAACGAGTGTTCTCCTCCCCCTCCTTAGACGGAGCGGCGGGATAAGGGATAACATTCCCCGCCTGGCGGGTATAGATGCGCGCCAGTGGGGCAGACGTGGTAGGGGCGGGCGCTGAGGGGCCCGAATTACCCGGCTGAGCCGGTGAGTCCGACAGAGTCGGTAGGTCTGAGAGTCCCCGGCTGGGGTGTGGTAGTACCGTAGGTCTAGTACTCCCGGATTGTTCCGGTGTAGCGGAGTCCGTGGAAACGGGGTTGCCTGGATCCAGGACTACCTCTGACGAGGGAGGAGGGGCGAGGACAACACGATCACGGGAAATCCGTTCGTGCGTGTCCCCCATCTCTACCACGACAGTGTCGGTGTTAACAGAGATCACCTTGAAGGGTCCATCCGCCACAGGTGAGAGTTTGTGACGCTTCTCCCGTTCCGGGTTGTATTATTCCTTCCTGATGAAGACGTAGTTATTTGCCCGAATCGGGGATGGTTTTCCTCGCACGCGAGCGTCAAAATCCCGCTTGTAAGCGGCTTGGGCCCGTGCCATAGACTTCCGCGCAGCGGGGACCAGCTTGGAAAGCCATCGCTTCCATTGCTGCCGGTAGATACCCACAGATGGGAAATTGTCCAAGGTAGCTTGGGGTTCCAGCGCCACAGGCGGGGGTGTTCTAGATAGAACTAACTCGAATGGCGAAACTCCGGTAGTCCGGTGTACCTGCGTATTGTACGCGTAGGTTACCGCATCAGCGTAGAGATCCCAATTCGCTGGGTGGTCAGCGACGTAGGAACGTAACGCCGCGAGTAACGTCCGGTTAAACCGTTCAACTTGCCCATTACACTGGGGGTGGTAGGTAGTCGTGAACAAGTTCTTGACATCCAGGATGCGACAAACATCCTGGAAGAACTTGCTCACGAACTGCTTCCCGTTGTCAGAGAGCACCTCTACAGGGGGACCGTAGACAAAAATCCAGTGCGTCACCAGAGCCTGGGCCACCGTGAGAGCGGTTATCCTCCGAAGAGGGACAGTCCGTACCAGCTTAGAAAAGCGGTCGGTAATGACAAGTAGAAACTTTTTTCCACGTTTCGTGGTGAGTAATGGTCCGAGAATATCGATCGCAATAAACTCGAGCGGCGCCCTTGCGGGGAATAGTTTCATCTTCTTCGCATTTTTGCGGAGTTTGACGCGATTCTTCGCGCATTCGCTACAAAACCGCACAGTTGCGTAGCAATCCACCGCCATTGCGGGCCAATAGAAATCCCTTCGCAGGGTTAGGTAGAGTTTCCTCCCACCTGGGTGACCTCCAATGGGGGCGTAGTGTGATAGATGTAACACCCGCGATTGCAGGGAATGTGGTACCACAATCTGTGGGCGGGCTTCGACCTTTCTTACGAGGTAGCCTTTGTCGTTTACCCCGAAAGGGAGATCTTCACCACCGTTGATACGGGCACGAATTCTCGTACAGAATGGGTCGCCGAATTGTTCTCGGATCATTTCTTCCGGTGATACCGGTACAAAGTTTCCCGGTAACGGGTTCTCAGATTTATCTCGCGATGCGAGTAGTTCGTCAAAATCAGCATCCTCGTCCCAGGTTTCTGGCCTAGCCTCGACGGCATGTTCCGGATCATCCGGGTCTATAGCCATGAAGCATGGGACTTCATCATCCTCCGTTGGGAGTGCTTCCCCACTTGTGGGTAACCGCGATAAAGCGTCGGCCTGAGTGTTCTGCGCACCCTTTTTATAAATGACTTGAAGGTCATATTCCGCGAGGCGGAGTCTCCAGCGCATGAGGCGTCCCGACGGGTCGGAGATATTCATCAACCACCTCAATGAGGAATGATCCGTGTACACGGTGAAGTGAATTCCCATAAGGTAAGGGCGCAGAGTGGTCATCGCCCATACGACGGCGAGGCACTCTTTCTCCGATACGGAGTAGTTCCGCTCATGAACATTGAGCGAACGTGACCAATAACCAATTGGATGTCGTTCCCCCTCGGGGGTGGTTTGAAAAAGAGACCACCCGACTTGGTAGTCGCTCGAGTCCGTATCTACGGAGTATGGCAACCCAAGTTTTGGGAGATGTAGGATTGGTGCTGATGTGACAGCCTCCTTTAAGGAGTTAAAAGCTTCCGATTGCTCGGGCGTAAATGTTCCCAGTTTTGGGGGGTTCCCCTTTCGCAACAACGCGTTCAGGGGCGCTGCAGTATCCGAAAAGTTCGGGATAAACCGTCGATAGACGTTGACCAGCCCCAGAAAGGAGCGCAGTTCCGTTTGAGTACGGGGTTCTTTCGCCTCAACGAGGGATTTGACTCGAGCTTTCTCGATCGCTAACCGTCCAGGACGGATAATGTGACCCAGATACTTCACAGTATCTGTGAAAAACTCGCATTTCCTCAACTTGAGGGTAATTCCCGCATCGCGGAGTACGGTCAGCACGTCTCGGACGTGAGTGAGATGGTCGTCCAACGAGTTGGAGAAGATGATAATATCATCAAGGTAGACCAGACAACTCCGCCACTTAAAGCGGTTGAGTAGAATATCTACTGCACGCTGAAAGGTGGCGGGGGCGTTGGTTAACCCAAATGGCATCCGCTTGAAGCGGTACGTTCCTGCATGGCAGTTGAATGCGGTTTTGTCGCGATCCTCCTGTCTGACAGGTACTTGCCAATATCCCCAATTGGCATCAAGGGCCGTGAACACGGTGGCGTCTCCAAGGGAGTCAATGCACTCGTCCATACGAGGGATGGGGTACGTGTCCCTAACAGGCACGGCATTGAGCCGGCGGTAGTCGACACAGAACCTCCAGGTTCCGTCAGCCTTTAAAGCCAGTACAACTGGGGATGCCCAGGGCGATTGAGCGGGCTCAATCACACCTGCGCGGAGCATCTTGTCCACCTGGGACTGCTCCTCTTCCCGAGCTTTCGGACCTGCCCTGTAAGGGGGTTGTGCAACCGGTCGCGCACCGGGGATTAAATCCATCCGGTGTTCTGTTGCATCAATCTCGCCAAGCGAGCCATCCCACATTGTGGTGAATTCCCGTAACATAGTACGTAGTTTGTTGCGGTGCGACTCTGGCACGTGGCTGAAGTCCAGCGCTTCAAGTGCTTTTTCCGGATCAATCCGGTCATTGCTCGATGGAGCATTGTCCTGTGGAACAGGTGTGGTTCGCAATTCCGAGTTACTCGGTATGTTCGACGCTGAAGTAGCGGTTTCCTCCCCCTCCTTAGACTTGACGTCTTCGGACGGCGGGGTGAACTCCTCAGAAGAGGTGGTAACTCCGAGTACATCGGCGGCTGTCATCTTCGTTGGCAGCATTCCCATAGGATGGGGGTTACACTCCCAATTACTTGGTGTTTGACCAGATACTGGGGGTGTTTGCCAAGGTTGGCAACCAATATCCGGAAAGGAACATCCGGGGAAATGGAGACAATTCCATTAGCCAGCGCCAGCTGGGATTTCTCGTACAACGAGGCGAGGGGTTGTATAACCCGAAGACCGTGTTGACGGGAATTTACCTGTACCCAGACTTGGGACTCCGCCGGTATAGAAACCGAGGCAGCGACGCGGAGCTTGGTGGACTCGCGGGACGCGGGCGGTGGTTCCTGCGCAGCAGGGAGCGGAACTTGTTTCCGAGAGGACCGCTTTAGCGGGCGGCGAACAATCGGAACCGACGATCCGTCGTCAAGTTCTACACGCCTGAGGCGGGGCCTGATTGCGTCGACAAATCTGTCGCAGTAATCACATCCCAGTATGACTGGTGCTGCCAGTGAACGGCAAACGATGAAGTCCAACTTCACCACAGATGTACCAAGTCTCACGACGAGGTCCACTGTGCCCACCGTTTGTAACGGATTGTTGTTCGCATCCGAAATGTCGGGGACCGCGTCAGAGCGGATACGCGACCGCACAAGCGGGGGTAACAATGATTCCACGACAAAGTTGGGGCCTGCACCTGTATCCAGGACGGTGAGAAACCTCACCATAAACTGGGGGTCAAGGCCAAGGTCGGCATAGACCTTATAATTGCGCTTGGCCAAGACCAAGACTCTACCGGGAATCCGGGGATTTTTACTCCGTATCCACGGGCGACGCAACACACCGAGGTGCGCAGAGTCCGCGTCAGCGGTGTCTTTCCTCGAGAGGACTTTCACCGGGGAGCGAGGCGAGGACGCCTCGGGCGCCAACAGCCTCGTTTTTGAGGACGCCTCTCCCAAAGGGGAGACTCCCTCAGTTAGTTTTCCGCCTTCGGCGGTGGGTTGGTTTCCTCGACAACGAGTGCTTCATCCCGTTGACGGGGGTTTCTATCCGCATAAGCGGGGGTTGCAACGGATGGTTGCGTGATCTCCCGAATCGGGGTGTATGAAGCTTGCCGC